>RYFJ01001804.1:0-162016 GCA_003991445.1 Oryza meyeriana var. granulata
TTCAGCTAGAAGCAGTTGATATCTAATATGGAGAAAATTCCGCCATCGGTATAATGGAGCAGCTTGTCATTGTTTTTTTTAAGAAGATAGTTCATCATTAAATTTTATTCATGTGCATGTTGCAATGAATATGTTTTTTCACAAACATTTTCCTCAGATCGGAAATCATTTGTGCAGGAACTCCACAAAATTCTCATTCTTACATGCCCAATATTGTCGGCTGAGGAAACTCCACTCTAGCAGGCTAGGACTTTGGTTTCTCCAACTTCACTATTCCTTAGTGAATACTGACTAGTTTGCTAGTAATTTCCTCAGGATGCTCTTATACGTGAATGATAATATGACATTGGGCTCCTGAGTAACAAAAAGGAATACGTAGGTAGATGTTATGCAATAGTTTGGCACTAATAGTAGATTGGGTTATATTAGTGCAGGCTACAAGGATCTGAATTTCTTTAGACATAAACGTATTAGGTGGTGTTACAACAGCTTTATTTATCGTTTAATTTAGGCATTAATATAAATTTTATCTAACATAATAGTCAAGTCCAATATCGTGTGAAGCCCTGCATAAAATAAATGATGATAACTAAATGAAATTAATTAGTTGCTAGTCAAATGGGGAATTAAAATAAATACATGGATCAAAATATCAGGTTGATTGTTGTCTTGAGCGGGCTTGGATGATTTTCAACATTTTTTGCCCTTGTCCATGCATGTATTGCAGGTGATCTCATCTTTCTTTATAAATAGTGAGAAGTAAGTAGGAGGTTGGTTCATGCTTCCATGTATAAATTAGTTATGAAAAGACGGGGACACACAGGCTCAAAAATAGAAATGTAAATTCTTATAAAACTCTCATTTGTAAAGCTAAGGGCTGAAATATGACTATAAAGCTATATTGAGTTATATGAAGGAATCATACAATCTTCATGGTACATTGAAGATGTTATACACACTTGAATGCTTAATTTTTTATTTGGACTATAAAGATGCAAGATTATCCAATGGTAAATTACCTATGATCGGGTGCTACATACCTAAGCAATATGTCATGGATGAGAAGCATGGAGAAAGTCTCTAGTAAATAGGGCAGACCTGCCCTTCATGCATGGCATGCCAATGCCTTATGTGATAGGAAGAAAGGATAGCTATTCCTACGGTTGAATGTTAGAGTGGGTAATATGCATGACCATGGTACAATAGCTGCCACATTGAAGTGAACCATCACCGTGTGCTAGTTGACAGGTAAAGTGCGAAAAGCAAGAATCCATTTCTACATGCCAAGCAAAGTTCAAATAGAGCAAGTATTGTTTTATAAACATTAGTAATGTCATTTAACAAGCAGCTAATAATCATATGGAGTGTCATCTCTCCCTTTTTATGCACACACCTCTATGCTTGAAAAGGAGAAGATAAATATATTCCAAAAATAATAGATCTTTGCTTATATTCAATGGGATTTTATGTTGGTTGTCAATAATTAAGCGTCAAACAATTTTATGAAGGATCACATGCCTCAAGTAACTTTAAACATGTGAATATCTAATGAAAATCGTGAATCATCTGGACTTGAGAAAACCAACGGTATACACATGGTGAAAGGGCGGATGGGATCTTCCATCATGTATGAAGTGATCTTGTAAAGGTCTAAAGGGTTTCGAGGTCCACAACAATTCATAGAAACATCACCTCCTCTTCAAGAAGAGCTTATGAGAAAAGGGCTCAGCTGTCGAAGGCTAGAGAAATGTGCGGCCTTGTAAGATTAATACTACAACCGGGCATGATTTGAAGTTGTGAAAAAGAGAGTCAGGAGGTTACTAAAGTATGCAAGAAGTTTTGAAGGTAGAGATTAGCTTGAGAGAATGCTTGTTTTTGCAACAAAAACCGTACTAATTACTTGCAGAGAAACCGTGAACGAGAAAAAGTAGTTGAGTTGCAAGAGAAGCTTAGATTGTAAGATACAACAAGAAGGAGAAAGATAAATCATCGTTGAGAATTATGATTAAAATATAGAAATAAGTGCGTGCGTAGAGAGCAGCTTTGCAACAAGTTAAAAAATAAATGACAAGCATATATTATTCTTGATAAATCCAACAAACATGCTATACATTTTTTGCTTGATTGTTGAGGAACAATGTACTCCTAGCTGGAAGTTTTAGATGATTATGTATCGCTTCCCAAAAAATGTAATCTGAATTAATTACTATATGTGCTCTTGGGGACCTTTCTTTGAAAGTATTATATTCAAAACACAATGTAAAATTAAATAATGTAACAATTTAATTAGGTGAGAGAGCACAGTCTAATCTGTCTTTTGACGGAAACAAACAACGTGTAATCGAATCCAGCGCAGCAATTAAAACTACTGCTACCACGTGTCCAGTAACAGCTACGCCTAACTTTTTGCATGCGTTTGCAATATAGAAAGTTGCAAGACAATTTCTCTCTGCCCTTTTGCGTACGCATGCATGTACAAAAGCAAGCGTCATAAGCTTTGTTTCGTCTTGCCTCTCATTCATTTGCTAGCATGCATAGAGACAAGATGCTAAGATAAATTTCAGCCTGAAATCGCTCAAATGTAGATAGATCAGTTCTATGAAGTGATCGGTCACCTTTCTATAAATAGTATTTACAGCCTCAGTTGCCTAAAATTCTTATCGCATCTCCCCGATGATCACCTCCTACAAAACAGTAGCATCATGCAGTAGTATTTTGCATGCATGCTAAAAAAACTGCCCACAGACCGTACGTGTGCTGGCGAGCATAAAAGTACTCATCATGTAGTATATGGATAGCATGCTGAAAAAGAATAGCTCAACAGGCTTTATGTGTGCTAGAAGAGCTCATATTAATAAAAAAACACTAGTGAGTGAAATAATTTAAATTTTTTTTAATCAGTGGATTAGCGAGACCCGACCGAATGTCCCAGTAAGTGCCTCGGAAAACGCACCCTCGACTGAGCCGTGTCCGGGACCCCGGGGGCAACCCAAGAAGTACCGGAAATGTCCTAGTATGTGCCCCGGAACGCGCCCCACGACCGACACCGTGTCCTGGGACGGGCATCACCCGGGCCCGAGTTGGATGCGAGCGGCGCACGCGACGCGCTTCGGGGAAGTCACCGGCCCGGGCAGACTCGGCCCCAGCACTTAGCAAAACGGCCGTAGCCGGGGCTCACTTGTCAGAATAGGGCCTCGAAGAGCTACATGGCCGAAGATCCACGCTGTCCCCGGGGAATGTGGGGCCCAGTCCCGTTTCACCGACAGTGGCCCCTAGCCCGTTGCTCACCGACCCACTCGGACAAGAAACAGCCAACCGTCTTGGAGAAACGAGGGGACGTAGGCCCACCTGGTTGGACAGAAGACGACATGGGGCGGAACCAACGCCTGATTCTTTCTGTGTATAACTTCCCACTAGGCTCGGCGGAACGATGGCCGTAGTGGGATTCGACATCGCGAGAGTGCGTCGCCTCGAATGGAGCCGCCGCCAATCTACCCCGACGAGCCTCCCGACGCCCCGTCAGAGATGGAAAGGAACGGAGAAGGAAAGATCCTCCCGGAGGAGCGGTACCAGGCCCAAGAGGGCCGGGCCTGTGCTTAAGCGAGCGTGAGATCACCGCGGCGCGAAGGAAGCCGCGGTCGGTTCCGAGGAGCCGCCAGCCTTTCCTGCGTATCACCCAGGACGGCATGCAGCCGCCTCTTGAGCGAGAAGAGAGCTAGTGTCCTGGCGAATGATCTAAAGAATGATAAATGCAAAGAGAAGATATTATTGCGATAGGATAAGTCTTGTGAGACTAAAACAGATACATGTAGCTTACATAGTAAGAAGGCGGCGTACCCATTTCTTCAGGAATCTCATTCCCCTTCTGT
Source organism: Oryza meyeriana var. granulata (assembly GCA_003991445.1). NCBI lineage: Eukaryota > Viridiplantae > Streptophyta > Magnoliopsida > Poales > Poaceae > Oryza > Oryza meyeriana. Next base: position 3,870 of record RYFJ01001804.1, read on the forward strand.
GGCTAAATTTTCCAAAACAATCATGGGAGAGAAACAAGTGCGTGGTGTAGTCCTGCCTTAGGATCTCTACTGGACTTTCAGTTACACCAGAGGACTGAATCCGATCTTTGTTCCAGCACCTGATGTTCTAACAAAGTTTACAACATTGCTAGGATTTTCTCCAGCGAGTAGCATGACACCATCTGTTGCCCATCAATAGGGGGTGAGATTAAACACCCGCCTACTTGAAAGCACAATGTCCCGTCCGAAAGTTTGCTCACTTATGACTACCTGGACACATACTACGATCAATAAGAGCACGAAGGGGGAAGGCAGTAAAATCTGGTGGACGCGAACGTTTTTTCACTAATCGGCAGCGTTTCGCGTAACAACTTGCTCGCACGCCACCAAAACATGAATTTTCGCACGGCCAGTGCTGTCCTCGATCACAATGGATTAACTTGTAGCTGAATGCAGAATAAACTTGTTAATTAAGGAGCATAATTAACATGTATATGGTCTGTAACTAAAGAAAAAGCAATACCTAGGTACGATTATTGGTGTGTCACAGTTAACACACTCAAATTGAAAGAGTTGGCTTTACACCCGCCTGCAAATACTGCAACCTTATACCACCAACACTTGAGACATCAATTTCCTTTATACATGCATCGCAAGTGAAGCGTACATCCTACAACCAGCGAAGGACCAATTTCAAAAATATATGGCAAAAATTAAGTAAGTTATCTAGTAGCAATCATGCTTACAATTGTTGTCGTGAATTCAATGATAAAGTTCTGATATAGACTTCCTATTAGCATTTGCCTCATCATTATTCCCTAGTGCGGCATCACCATCACGTTGTAGGAAGATACCTCACAACCTCTTCCTTGTAAGCTGTAGAAGCACATATCGACGCAAAAATTACATTATGGGCAAACATTGTATTCATATATACTACTGACAAGAGGAAGTGTAAGTACTGAATAGCAAACGTAGTACCTTGCATGGAAGGCATTAACCTCTGGAATATCAATGTTTGTTACCATTTTGCTAGCACTGCTCCGACAGCTTGGAACACCTACATATTTATAAATATATCTATAAATAGGAATATATTTCCTTAGAGTTCTTGGCTATATATAGCACGCATCACAACACAAGGTATGTACAAACTAAAGCTCACCCAAGAAGAGTTTGTATTAAGCCAGCAAAAACAATTACAACTGGTTCATCTTTACCAATAGTTTCAAGAAGGAACTGATCTTCAAAAAGAGTTGCATGCTCAACCCATAAGTGATCACCAAAAGCCGGTCACTGTAAGATTATTGATAAAAGAAACACTGAAACTATTCTTTTTGAAATCACAATGTGCCAAGAAAATTAATTGGAGAGAAAATAGACCTCAGGTCTCGTAAATCCACATTTCGCCTAACAGATGGACCATTCAAACTGTTGCCTTGTATCAGTGGTGGCACAACCATAAGTTGTCAATATATCTGCATTTTTATGTGGAAAAAAAATGGTAATATGTGGTCATCTAAAAATAAAAGTACCAGATGAAGCAATAAAAACAGAACATTATAAAATTCAAGGAAGTATTATCTATTAAACCTTTTGGAGCTTTGCTCTTTCGTCTAAGTCCTCAAAGTCCACAAATTAAAAATGTAAAGGAAGATTGCCAGATACCTATGTAGGTATTTCTTCAACAAATGGTCCATGGTGTAAAAAAAAGATAGTGTATTTGCTAGGCACAGGCATTGAACTTGCTTGTCTGGTTTACTAACACGGAAATTCCGTAAGAAGAAGGCAGTGTCCTTCCATTATAGGACTCTAAACTTGTTGTATTTGCATTCTCTCTACACAAGCTATAATGCCTGCCCCCTAAAGACATCCATACCGTACATGGAAATAAAAATGGATGGCATACATATATTATGCAAAATAAAATAAATTAATTAATACATAATGAATGTAGTCATCAATTCTATACCTCTTCATCCACCAAAATAAGCTCCATAGCACTAAAACCGCTTCCCTTGGAAATTCAGATAGATGCACAACCTAGATACTCTGACCTTTTATGCGCCCAATTAGCCTAGTGGGATTAATTTGGGATAATATACTGTACTCCATCGGAAGCTTTTAAGTGAAATGACGAGAACGAACAAACTGATAGATATATTACAACTAATAATATGATGGTGAAGCTGTACATCCAAAGAAAAGTTAACAAATGAGTAGAAAGAGAAACACAGGAAAGCTCAAGAAAAACAAGGATGCTCAAATTCGGAAACTAACGAGAAACCAAGAGGAGCAAAAAAAAGCTGAAAATGATGGAAAGGGAGCATACTAAAGAGACTGTAGAACCTCTTTGTAAAACAATGTTTTGAGTAAACACTACAGCTAGAATCCATGTCACTGTCAATTAAAACTCAAGCCCATTTCTAGAAGTGACACGGATATAGCCACAGTAATAGTTGTCCATGGGTAAAAACTGGAACGTAGCAAGTACAAAACCAATATTCTGCAAAGTTTGCCTTGGTCTTATTAATTGTCATTGCATAACAAAGTCAAACAGGAATTGTCGTCTACTAAGAACAAAAAAGGCCATTTAGTGCTTGATACGTGCAATGCGATTCGAGGAAGGAGACTTTATGACCAAATATGTGAGCCAGTAATAATTTCAGCCTCTAAAACTCATCACCTAGCTGTGTTTATTATAAGCCGCGTGCCATTGCAAAGTCCAGCACTTTGATTAAAGTTACGTTAACAACATCACAGGTGAACAACCTTCAAGACAAGTCTATGAGGAGGAATGCCTTTAAATTGCAATGAATTAAGAACTCAACTGGTTAGTGTAGGGTAGTCCAGATTACCATGTTCCCCTAGAGGATCAACCAAAGTATCTGAGCTAAGGTAAATTTTTTCATGGCCAGGCGACCAAAGAAGAAACATGGCTGTTGAATTTCATCAATAGTATCATTCTTTGGAGCATAATAGCCCTTTCCCTTAGGTAGCCAGGATTGGAATATGATACGTTGAGGTTGATAAGTAGATTTAACAATATCATCAATAGCAGAGTCCAATTTTGAATTAAGATGTCATCTGGTATCTCAATCCATTCAGAGTCTCCATCATCACTATGTGAACTACCTTTTGCAGTGCCATCACCAATACTCAACACCCATCATTAAATTCTTTTATTGATTAGCTGGTAAACCACCTTCTACCATCCACCGAGCAATCGCATGTTTACCGTTAGACGTAGGACATTAATATAACTCCAAGGTATGAATTAGTTATTATGCATTTATTGTATCCAATTACCCCCACCCTCGACTACCGGTATACTTGCCTAAAATCTCCACCAAACAACATAGTCTTTCCGCCAAAATACCTTATTAAAATTTGAAGATCTATTTTACCAAGAATGTCACGCATACTGTGTCTAGCGATTCAAGCAATACCGGTGGTCATTGGGGCTTCATCCCATATTATCAAGGAGCACTGCACTATTAAATCAGCAAGGAATGTCCCTCTCTTGATATCACACACTGATGCTCGTCAATGACTATAGGATTTTGAATCGGGAGTGTGCAGTACGACCTCCGGGAGCAAGAATGAAGCAACCCCAGAAGATGCCACTGCAAGAACAATAAGCTTTCGGACCGTTAGACGTGAAATAATAGTATTCCAAAGAAAAGTTTTTCCAGTGCCACCATCCCATACACGAAAAAGCATTCTCCTATTCCACCGTAGCCGATTCGAATGACAGTATCATAGATAGCTTCTGTTCCTCATTTAGTTGCTTGATCATAATGTCATGCTCATTTTTAAGCTTTGCAATATCATATGCTGTTTCTTCAGCTAACAACCTATTTCTTACTTTGCTTAAAAGGTTGGATCAGCTTAGGTAAGCCATAATCACTCATGGAAGCACCACTTTTAATAAACAGATTATCAAACTCCACCAAAACATGACTTTTTAAATATTGATCTGGAACTATATATGAAGGCAACTGTATTATTCTCTGAATTTTACAGTGGATATCATCAGTGAAGTAAACATAGAAATCAGTAAACAAAGATAGTGCATCACAAACAGAGCAAAAAAGGACCATAGTAACAAATAATTGACGCATCTGAGCTACTGAACCCCACATAGATGCTTCCCTAAGAGCCTCACACCACTCATTTTCATCACCAAGTAAACCAAGTGCTTGACATGCATCCTTAAATGATGGGTACAAAACACCATGAACAGTTCGCAGATCCTCATACGATGTAGCCTCTTTGACAACATTTAGAAGCATACGAAGGCAATTGAGCTCACCACAAGTAGGATTAATGTAGATAGCCCGACCAATTTTTTTGGCTCTCTTACGAGAATGCCAGCATTTCTTCTTTTTGTTCCAAACCCACTTTGTTGGGAACTCTATATATGTTAGCTCTCGGGCATCTGGATATATCTCATTAGCTGAAAACCACTCGGTCAAAGTTGTTTTTCTTGAACGGGGGTCATCTACAATATCAACTAATGGTCTCTTAGCTGGGTACACAATGTTATTCATCAAGGGAAGATGTACAGCCAATCTCTCAACTGATGGTGTTCTATAGTGTACATCAAATTCAAACAAACGCCAAACAGCGTCATGCGAAGATAAATAACGACAATCAATATACTCTCGAACCTCATCAATATCTTTAGGCTGTTCTTTCATACTCATGGTTTCTGAACTAATGTCACTACTATTAACTCCAGTATGTAAATTACTAGTAGAGTCATGAGCGTCACAGCTCTCAATTACAGCTCTAACACGATCTGGGCCTTTTGTGATATATTTAAACAAGTATTTGATAAGGTGTGTCTTATTACACCACTCAACATTTATATGAGCCTTAAAGCGCTTTAACAATTTCAAATTGTATGGCACAACCCAACTGTTGTCAATTTTAATCCCATATAACAAAATTACTTATCTTTGCACGATGCCTATACTGGACAAAACCATCCTCACCCACGATTGTGTCATCCTGATAGCTTTTTGGGAAAAATTTTGAACACTTACCATCCTTCATGCATGCACATTTTTTATTTTGATCCCCACAAGGACCATGCACCATAAACTCATCAACAAGGTTATAACCCTCAGGATCACATGACCTATTGGTATCTCTGCACATATTATCGAATCAACATAGGAAGGGTGTGGGTCTTTGGTATTACCTTGTAGCCAAACCAAAATATGGATGTGAGGTAGACCACGCTTCTGGAACTCCACTGTGTAGAGCACTGAGATATAAAGAAAACTGGTAAGGTAATAAAAAAATAAATATACTATATCCTATAGATGTGGAAGGACCACAAAATTTATATAATACATTAGCTGTCAATCATACAAGATGATGATGAATAAACATAACATGGTTCTACATTTTTAGTTACACACATCACTCAAAAGGCCCTAACATGTCAATTAAAATTATTGTAATTAGCGGCATGTTAAACTTACTAAATCTTGTTGTGTAATTATATAGGTCAAAAGCATAGATGACATACAACTAAATGCATGCCTACTAACGGGTGAGGCAAGATATAGAAATTGCATATAGGACAAACAAATAGAACAAGAGATAGGGCGAATGGAGATGGATCCTGCTACATGCAGAGTGGCCAGCAAATAGCGGATGTATGTAACAGTAAGAAAAGGGCAGATATTTTCTCTTGTTTGACTAAAACAAATATTTACAAACCACTAGATTCTCATAAATTGAAAGTAGACAATTACTAACCACACGATCACATACCATATATTTTTCGTGCAAAATATATCTCTAGGCATAGTTAACTAATTTGGTAACATTATGTTTATCGAATTAACACATAGCAAATGTTTATAAAGCTGCATAATAATGTGGATTTACATTATATATCTTTTCAACTAAAACAATATTTCATAAACCACTAATAATAATCATACCTGCTCGTGCTTTCCCAAAATAAGTACCCTTCTTCAACACAAAAACAAGTTCCTCCATCTTGAGTTTGAAAACTCTACTTACTATATCAGGTCGAGCTTCTGGTTTTTGCCATGGAATAAAAGCAAGAGCGTCAGCTATTTCCTGCCACTTAGGATTGCAAGTAAAAGTAATGAAGAGGTCCGGTGGCCCATAGAACCTACAAATTGCCATTGCATCTTGGTAATTTTGTACCATGTATCTTTTACTTCCTGTAAAGCTAGCAGGTAAAATAACTGTCTTACCAACATTATTCCCATCAACATCACCCTTGTGCAGTGCATCTTGAATCCCCTTGTAAATCTCTGACCTTAAATTCTTATTGTTTTTTATGACAAACCTAAGTCTGTTTTCCTCTACCGATGCAAAAGCGTCAACTATGTACTGCTGGAACAGCCGATCGCCAGATATCAATGTTATTGCCTCACATTTGCGTTGTTGTAGCCGGAAAGCGTAATATTCAAGCATCGTAACTTCGTCCCTCGTTCCGACTGACAAGTCCCCGGATCGGTTGTATTTAATTTTTAGTTTAAACCCTTGCTCACCATAAGGAAAAAGAATAGGATATTGCAAAGCCATATAATTGGCATGAAGGTTACTAATTCTTCGTAACCCACCACCTCTCTCTTGAATTATTACATCAGGTCTCTTCTTTTTTTCTGAGAAATCACCCACCACTAGAGCAGCTATCTCTGATCCAGTCGGTGCACTATACTATGGCACAGCTCTAGAGCGATCATGCAATAGCCTAAGACGCAAAGGTTGGCTATGACCTTGCTGCAGAAAGTCCCTAGCAGCCCTGACTGATTGTACTAATTCATTTGATTTGTCAAACATGCTTATTAAGCCTTCAACAATCTTTTTATCGACTCTGTTGTCATCATCGCAATCCCTATCTCTATCAAATATTGATATACGGTTGTGGACCTCATTCTCAGTATCAACAATGTAAAGTTGTGCATACCCTAGAGACTCACCCTCTTCGGGAAGTAAAGATCCAATTCGATGATGAACCTGGCCATTAATTTTGAACACGTACGGCCCTGGACCTTTGTTTATACCATAGTTAATTTTAGCACCCATTGACGTGAAAGCAAACATAGAATTGTATGATCTAATAGATTTAAGGAAGTATTTGGATAAAATATCACCATTTGGATCTAGCAATTTAGCCAAAAAAGGTGGAGGAGATTCCAAATATGGCAAACAAACCTTCCCACCCCTGCAACAAAGATGAAAGTGAATATGGCCTTCTTTAGTTGAATAAGACCTCTTCACACGCTCTTGATACCAAAATTGGGCACCACAATATTGACACACGTGGACAGGAGGCCCATAGTAAGAAGTGTCATCCAAAACAGCTACTGCAAACAAAAAACCGTTAATTAGGAAGGCTGAAATTATTTAAGAGGCAATCCTAGAACCTATGTATGTTCATTTTAATTTACTAATTAGAGAGCAAGTAAATAATTTCATGTGTGAAATTATTTTTGTAAATAAAAAACCGTTAATTAGGAAGGCTGAGATTATTTAAGAGGCAATCCTAGAACCTATGTATGTTCATTTTAATTTACTAATTAGAGAGCAAGTAAATAATTTCATGCATGAAATCATTTTATTTTACTACCTGCATGCTCAAGCAAATTTAGTATTCATATGTGTGTGGCAGGCAAGATTAACAATGTTCTCATCATTTAATCATATGGAATAAATGGAACTTACATATATATTTAACATACATCTTGCTGTAGATCATCCATAATAATCCATCTTTCTTGGGTATGTGTACGAACACATCTTGTGAATAGAAATAAAAAAAACTACAAGAACACATCTTGTGTATAGACTTTAATATACATTTCTTAGATGCTACCTGTAATCTTCTGACCAGAGGCTGTAGCTTTTCCCGATTCAGCCAAACAATTACCTAAATTGGGAGGTAGCGCAACTGTTATTCATGCTATACTTAATATAGAATATATTATTTTACTGCATGCGTCAACTGCCCACCTTTCTTTTCTTTTATTATGGATCTCCGACGTTGTTGCCTTTCATGTATTGTCCCCCAGCAGAATGTGAACTCACACCTACAATTAAAAATGTATTAATTATTTAATATAACAAAATTACATGGCTAGATCATATAACAAATTTACCATGGATTTTCTATTTTGATCGTGTAAATGCGGTTAAAATTTAAGCCGTACATACGATATGGCATGATGGATGGCTATTGGTCGATACTCGCCAAAATCCCGCACTAGGAAAAAAATAAAATGCGACATCAAGCCAATAAAACCAAGACTAAAGGTACCTGTTGTAAGAATAGCTTGCTCTCCACGTGAGTGCTTTCTTTTTCAAGTTCTGGAAGGTGTACTATTCATAAAACATAATTTACCCTTCAAATACCAATATGAAATATATGAATTAATTAAAGAAAGATACTAGACTTGCAAAGCAGACTATTAGAAAACACACCGAACGCTCTCATCGTACATGAGAAAATGAACTGAACAAGGCACATAATTAACCCCAATACAATGAGGAAAAACTGAGCAAGTAAAATAATTTACCCGATGTTAGTCAGCAAGGTTAGATCAGAAATTGTTAGGATCAGCAACCACCTTTAGCCCAACAATTAGTAGGTACTTCAATAACAGTTCCATAGTAGTCAGTTAAAGTTACAACACGAGTTAGTATCAGTACCAGTATTGTCATAGTTAGCCAAGTTACAACATAAGTTAAAATCAGTACAAAGCCTCGTTAACATCAGCACCTTCAATTAATGTCATAGTTAGCCAAGCTACAACGCAAGTTAGCACTGGTAGCCTCGTTATACAGATCTTGTCTGTTAACTCTAATACTATTTCTTTAACAATGTTTTTTAAGAGACCATAGTTGATATAGAACACCTAAGACACTTGTAGCACGTACCTTCCTTTCGAGCTGCTATAGATAGCCTGGGTGAGAACTATTTATCGAGTGAGAATTATCTATTGAACGCTCAAAGCCTTAGCTTGCACTTGTGTGGGTATGCAGATGCAAGAAGGCAATGCTGCCCTTAAATAGGCAATCCTGATTGCTTGCCGCATCATGCATGCAATCATGTGAACTTGCTGCATGGATAGCCAACAGCATCCCTCCTAATGCATGCATGCACATCAGACAAAGGCTGTGGAGACACTATGGCTGAGGCATCACATTTTTTAGAGCTACATCTTGCTTGTTGCTGCATCGTGCATGCAGTGATAGGTCAATGTCAAGCAATAGGCCACACATACAGTAAGTTTGTAGGAGGGATAGGCGGCTTGCTGGATGGATAGGCAGCAGTTTGCATCGAAACCATATATTCCAAATCAAACGGTAGAAACAAATCACACTGACATGGACATAGCAGGAGGCCGCGCAGACGGCGTGGCCTCATATTCCCTGAGCACGCGCAGCCGATCCTGAGCTCGCGCCCCACAGCCGATACCGAGCTCGCGCCCCAGGCTCGCACCCCACACACCAGGCTGGCCCCAAGCCCACCCCGAGCACCGTGGTTGCCGGCCAGCGGGCCCCGCCAGTGCTCGCACGCGGACAGCCGTGATTGCTTCTACCGCGCAAGCCCATCTGGCCCCGGGAGCACAGCGAGGCCGCGGGAAAAGACTGCTAGAAGAGAGAGAAAATACAAAAAATGCCCCGCGTGGGTTAGGTATGGCCGAAGTACTAAGCTCGTGCCTTTTGACTCGCCGGGAGCCCCTCGGGAACCGACCTTGATCGTGCGCAGGGGTCGCCAGACAGCGAAGCACCCGGCGCTTCGGCGGTGGTCGGGGTGGAACTGGCCAGGCCGGGCACTGCTGCCCGCCACGGGAATCTAGTCTGGCCCGACGGGGGGCTCTGCCCGAGACCCCGGGGCATCGACAGTGCCCGGGGCACGGTCCACGGCCCGGCCATCTGGCCTCGGCAACCGGGGCAGCGCTGTACTCTGACACATTAGTAAATTTATTTTGTACTATTTGACACATTAGTAAATTTATTTTATAGCTTCTATGTCTCTATGTCTGCTAGCTGTTGATATGCCTCTATGTCTTGCAAAAAGATCAATTCATCATCTGGGCAGTGACCCATACAGAACCACCAATTTCACAGTCTCACTCTGCTAAGGTTAGTTTTTTAGTTCATTGCAAACAATTTCATTTGTTTTTGACGTGCTTTGTTACTAATGACATTCAAAAATGTAACTGGAACAAGAAGAACACATTGGCATCTAGCCGGCGATGTAATTATTTACGCAAATCACACGGATTTTCAGAGAATTCACGGCAAGCATGGCCTCCACATATCAACATATCTCCGTAGCTCCGGCAGCAAATTAGCCTTCCACGCCGCCACCTCCTCCGGCGCCGACACCGCCGGCCTAGTCATGGCCACCCAGCTTTCATCCACATCCATCACCGACACCATCTCATACCCGAACGCCGCTGTCAGAGCGCGCAGCGTGGCGTCCTTCACGGCCTCGCCCTCCCTCCCCTCCTTCTCCGCCTCCACGCATGGCCCGCTGCAGTTCACCATGACCCGCCCTCCGGGAGCCACCAACCTGCCTATCCGCCTCCATGTGCCCGCTTTTTGGAGCTCCAGAAGCACGCTCCCGTTGGCGAACAGGTCCACCAGCACGCCGCCGAAGCCGCCAGGCACCACCTCAGCCTCAAGCGCGTCCCCGACACGGACGAAGAGACGGTCGGCGTGGTCCTCCTCGAGCGCCGCGAGGCTGAAGAAATCGCGGGAGACGGAGATCACGGCGGGGTCGATCTCCCAACCGTGGACAGAGAGGTCTGGGAAGAAGTGGAGCACGACGCGGGCGGCGGAGACCGCGCCGAAGCAGAGGACGGCGAGGGAGGCGTGGGGGAGGAGGGACGGGAGGGTGGCGAAGACGTCGAAGTAGGTGGAGGTGAGGGGGCAGCGAGGGAAGGAGAGGAAGTAGATGTTGCCGAGGACGTCGAGGAGGAGGAGGCGGGCGCCGGCGAGAGGGTGGCCGGTGGCGCTGCGTGAGATGTCGGCGACGCGGATGTGGTTGTACGGGGAGCGGATGTCAGCGACGAGGTGGAGCTCGTCTGGCAGAGGTTGGGGGATGGAAGATGCTGTTGCGGTTGTGGCGGAGGCGCGGATGGGGGTGGAGTGGAGCCGGAGGATGGTGGGAATGGGCAGCCATGTCCGAGTTGGAGGAGGGGCTGCTACTGGTAGCGCTATCATCTTCACTAGGGCTTGCCAGCGGGATTAGCGACGCGGCATGGGGTCAGTGCTTTGGCGTGGCTTCGTTGGCGCTGCGCGGCGTGCCAGTTCAGGCTTTGCAGCAATCGGCGACCTATTGGCTTCGGCTTGGTGCTAGGTTGCATCGACAGCCAGGAGATCCGAACCATACATTCCATATCCAGCGGTAGAAAGAAACCACACCGACGTGGACATCGCGGGAGGCCGCGAAAACGGCACGGCCTTATATTTCTAATTGTCCTTTCTCTATGTTTTAGGTGTTCATCTTTATCTTCTTTTCGTTTCTCCAAACGATCTTTTCCTCTTAATTTATTTATCCGATGTATAATCCGACCACACCGTTGAATTCGTTATTATTAAATCTTTGCAAAAATATCTCATATGATTATATTCTGATAAAATAAATATATATGTTTCAACCATTAAAATTCGATGTTCCACTGTGAGAAGCAAATTGTTTCGATTAATATTCAATTTTGTTGCATATTTTAAGTTTGTAATTTTTTTATGTTTTAGTTATTGTAACTCAATGTTTCATGTAGTGGGTCGTTGATGTTGCAATTAGTATTTTGAATGTTGTACTTCTTTTAAAAATTTAAGCAAGTGAGTTGAAACATTTAATCGAATGATAAAATAATTTTTTAAGTAGTGAAACAACATCCGATTTGGAAAATAATCGAATGTCCGATTGGCAATCATATCCAAATCATTCAATAGTTTGTTACTATATATGGTTTTGCAGGAATGCTATTTGGGAATTTTTTTATTTTTATTTTTTAAAAAAATATTTACAAAAGTATATTTTAGCTTTGAAAATTTATAAATCTATACTCCCAACGCCCTTTGGGAGGACGTTTTTTAAAAAAGCCCTCCTAGAGAACGTTTTGGCTGATGTGGTAGACGCCCGTCGATCCCCACTGTCGGACGGTTGTCGGGACGTCTACCATTTTGTAGGTGGCACCCTTGCCGCCCTCTTAGAGTGTGGCAAGGGTGCTGCCTGTAAAAAAGGCGGCATCGGTCAGCCACCATTTTGCATGCGGCCCCCTTGCTGCCCTTCTAGAGGGCAGTTAGGGTGTTGCCGGTAAAACAAGCGGCACCAGGCGGCCGCCATTTTGCAGGCAGCCCCCTTGCCGCCCTCCTAGAGGGCGGTTAGGGTGCCGCCTGCAAAAGAGGCGGTGCCGAGGAGCGGCTATTTTGCAGGCGTCCCTCTTGCCGCCCTCCCAGAGGGCGATTTTTACCTGGCTAGGGGCCCACTTGCAACAGAGGCGGCTCCGTAGGTCATCCGTTCTGCAGGCGGCCCTTGCTGTCCTCTGGGAGGGCAGTTTCTGCCCCAGCAAAAAGCCACCACCCGTAGGGCCGCCTCTCATCGTTGACGATCTTATTTTTCGTCAAATTTCGGCCAAATCTGAGAGTAAAATTTAACAGGCATTTGGCAGTTAAATTAATAAAAGAAATCACAAACTGTCATGATTTTAATTGCAATTTTTTCGATCGGTTTTCGTCGATCGGAATCTATTTTCGTCGTGAAGTCGAAACTCGAAAATTCACGGGTTTTGATCGGTTTCGTCAAATACGTAAACCCTGAGGAGTACATTGTAGCTGCTGTTTATTGAACAGCCTCAGCCTCAGCTCCAGTCTTACAGTTCTTTGCAATCAGTGTATTTGTAATACAGGGATAAATAAATAGATTTCAACAGAACACACGGGACGAACTCCAACATCGCACGTGAACGTAATGAAATTATCCATCCAACGAATACAAATGGCACATGAAACATTTCTAGTTATTGTTATTACATGTCTTCGAGTATTTCAAACGAACATCCGACTAGATATGCAACTACTGTGAGTAGCGTGGGTACTTCCCCTTCTTCGCCGCCTCCGGCTCATCTTCTTTCGCACGTAGTGCTCTCTACCGCTTCATCTCCCTGTCTGTCTCATGGGCTTCCTTCTCCTGCCGCTCCTTCTCCTCCTTCCTCTTCTTTCAGCCTCCCACTCTACTTCTGCCGCCCAAAGACGTTCGAAGCACTCCCTGTGCTATTCGTGTGACTTGCGAAGATACTATATGTCCTCTAGACAGATTTCCTTATCTATCCACTGCACAAAATTGCACAGAGACGGAGGAGGCTTCGGTACCTTGACATATGTAAATTTGTTAGCACAAAGGTTAAAATATTTCGTACTACAAGAGAATTCGTATTACCTCCATCAGCTTCTTGGACTTCCTTTTCTTCCCTTGCGGCTTAGGCTTCTCTGGGAAGTACGCGTAATTAGCACACATCCAATATTTTTGCCGGTATGTGTGATCCTTCTCACTTATTGTAAATTTGCAATCATCTCCGCACCAACACATTAGCAGAGGCATGCCAATCGGAGATCGTTGACGACTGGACATACCGAACGCATCCATAGCAAACTACATTATAACCAAATAAACACAAGTTATACCTCATTAGGCCAACCACACGCACTTGTAAAATGTCAAAACAAAATTATATTTTAAAAATTTACCATTGAATAAGGGGTGCATACTCTGATATCTACCATAATCACACATTACAAATATACCTATACAACTACACACCTAGGGTATACTAAACATGACTACAAAAAATGAAATGTCATCATCCACATTTCCATCTCCCTAGCATTTCTAGAACTAGGGTTACTCATCTAACAAAAATAAACCTAACTTCTCTCAGTTGGCCTATCAATGCCCTTAGCCGTTGAACTGAACTCCGATAGATCTACACCCTGTGGACCATACCTAACATTCCTTTGTCCGTGAAAAAACTAGTACAATACTACACATATTACATCACTTCATGAATACAAATGAAAATTGCAAAAGGACATAAGGTTTTACCTGCACACAAATCCGCAAACCAGCAGGTATTCGCCGCTTTCCTTCGCCTCCCCTCTCAGCTCTCTCTTCTTTTTTTGGTATTTTTGAGAATTTTATGAATTTTTCGGAGGCTGAGAGGGGGTTTTATACCGAACCACCAAAAAATCGCCCTAGTGGATGGCATTTTTACTACTTTTGCAGGCAGCACCCTGTTTCAGCGGCCAAGCAGCGGTTATTTATGCAGGCGGCCCCCTAGTCGAGAAAAAATCGCCCTCCCAGAAGGCGGCAAGGGGGTCGCCTGCAAAATGGCTGACCCACGGAGCCATCGCTTTTGTAGGCGGCCTCCTAGCTAGAAAAAAACCACCCTTTAGGAGGGCGGCAAGGGTGTCGCCTACAAAATGACAGATGGCTCGATCGGCCGCCACAGAGTGGCGGCCGATTGCCGTCTACTACGTCAGCCAAAACGCCCGCTGGGAGAGCATTGGAGATATAGATTTGTAAATTTTAAAAACTAAAATATGCTTTTATAAATATTTTTCAAAAGATATAAAAATAAAAAAAAATCCTGCTGTTTGGCGGCAGTTCGCCACGAACGCACACTTTAGGCCCAAGGCCCACGTTTTTTTAAAATCACCGGTTCGGACGAAGTTTCGGACTGGATGCATACATGAAACGTGTATCTATTGAAGGAGCACCTCATGCTAAGTACCTCATTTATCTAATGAACACCTCATGCTTTATTTTTCTATCCAATCACCAAGCTATATAATTAAGCATCTATTTCATCATAAATTTTATTAGTATGACTCTGATTTAAAATTTTTCCCTACAAAAGCATATGAATAAAATATTGTTTTATTATTCTTTTAAATAGTGGATGTAGAACTCCCGGCCTTTGCTAAAAATGGTTCTAGATTTTCTTAGAAAAGTAATTTGAGTTGAAAGTTTCATTAAATTTGCGTTGAAGTTTTTAAAATTAGAGTAGTAAATTTTAAAATTCAAGTTGAAAGTTTCACTAAATGTATGTTCAAAGTTTTAAAATTTTGAGTTGAAAGTTCTAAAATTTGAGTTGAAAGTTTCAAATTTTGAGATCAAATTTCATTATATTTATGTTCATAGTTCTAAATTTGAGTTAAAAGTTTCATTAAATTTGTGTTGAAAGTTTAAAATTTTAGTTTAATTGACTTGAACCTAGGTTCAAACTATATAAATTAATTGACTTGAACCTAGGTTTAAACTATATAGTCTGATTTTGATCTTCTCTCGGAAATTCGAGAATTCAAATTTTGAGTTTGATTTCTCATATTTTCTTTGAAAGGTAAATCTCGTTTATTTAGAGAGTTCAGTTATCTTGGTTGGTCTTTGATGGGAGATAAATTATCTCCTAATTTGTGGATTCCATTCGAGGAACTTCATGAATTAGGCCCCTCCATTAATATTTATATTCGATTTTTATTCCACGGCCTAGTCTGGTCTAGAAACTGAATTAGCATTTTTAATCTCCACATTTAACTTATTGTTTGAAGGCTAGTTCCTCTTTATTATTCACATGATGAGGTTAGGAAATTGAATGAATATTTTAATTTCCTTTTCTTGCAGTGGTTTAGAAATTATTTGTAGTTATCAAGTTAAACTTAAAAATTGGTTTTGGTCTGTTCGTCCCTTTATCTGCGTCGACTTTTTATCAGATTCCAAGCATAGCAAACCGAGACGCGGCATGATGCAAAAAGTTTTAAAAAGTTCAAAATTTTACGTATTTTTCTTAACTGAAATTTTTTAGTTGTTACATTCACTTTGCGAGTTTGCTCGCAGTGTTTCCCAACCGATAGTGCAGAATGTAGTGAGGCTCATGGTGAGGTGGGTCCATGATCCATGCTTTTATCACGACCTCTTGGAAACCTGGCAATTTAAGCCAGAAGTTCTCGAAACAGAAGGTTTTTGAACTGGGGGATTCACCTTGGTTGGTTAGGAGCAAGGGGCAATAATCCAACAGGGAGGTGTGGAGTGCATGCAAAAGGTGCGATTCAAAGGCGATGTCCCCAGTCGCGTTGCAAAAGAAGAGATTCAACTTGACCAGTGTGGGATTATCACTTTCATTACTCCAAGTGAAACGTCTATTTTGTATGGTGATTTCTTTAAGCTCACACACATTTAGGGTGTTTCTGAAAAGACCCATCTGACGGAGGCTCCGGTTGTTGTTATTATAGTCTGCCGCTTGGTAGATTGTGTTGAAATCGCCTACCACTGGCCAGCCTTTCATGCGGTACTAACGAAGAGCTCCAGGGCGTCGTCGCGGCGCGCGCATGTTTGAGACGGGACGAGGGGGCGTGAGGCCTGGGGGTAGCATCCGGGGGATCGGTGTCGCACGGGTCGTGTTTCTCACGCTTCACTTCGTTTGCGTGGTCTCGTGGCCGGTCGGTAGGACGGACGGACCAGAGGAAGGCGGGCGCTATTGCGCTGTCCATCGCATCGCGGAGTTGCGGCGAAGAGGTCAGTCAGTGCCTTGCAGATTACAAGGCACCACTCGACTTTGAGGGTAGCTTAGCTCATCGTGCGTGGTCTCGCATATTACAAAAGGTGGAGGAAAGGATAACTTGAGCATGGGGGACAGCAAATTCAGGGATTGCATGCCGGTCGTCTGCTCCATGTTGACGATTGTGACGGCTTGGACGCGCACTGCACGGCCTCGCTGCCGCGGATCTCACTTGGATCGGCTTGTCCAAGCAGCTTGATCATCGCATCGTCTCTGCCTTGGAGTTGTGCATTGTTAAGGCCAAACGATTCTGTCAGTGCTTCAATAGCTGTCGGCGGGAGCTCGTCCATTGAACATTGCCTTGTATTCTGCCACATTTGCCTTCTGCAAACATATCCACAAGATAGAAATGTTTCATCGATGGTGTGAAGCAGCGTATGACTGCCTTGAAACAAACATTTGCCTTCTGAAAAAAATTATATATTATTGTAGACGGTTTATTTTTATTTTTTAAATAAGTTTTAAAGAACAAAAATTCCTATGACTGTGAACAAACAAAATTATATTTGTAGAACGCATGGCTCTTATTCATAATTACATTTGAGGCTTGTCAGCCTTTTTTTCTCCAGCCCATATTGCTACACCCAATAACTACAAAACGATTGAATTATTCAGTGCAAAAGTTCCCTCCCATATAGTCCTGCAATGGCTTGGCCGGGGTTTTCCTGTTTCACCAGGGACTCTCCTACCAAAATCTGCGAGTACAAATAAACATAGATCAGACATTTATTTCAAAATAAAGTAACAAAAGATTCATTATTGAAACTTTCAACATCTGAGAGGAGGAAACACGTTACAATTCTGAGTACAGCTACAACTAATTAGAGTAGAAAATTATTCTGAAACCTGCTTATCGTTTCCAACTACAACTTTACGAAATTAGTGATATTCGTTATATCGGGGATAAATATAAATTCCAATTACAAATGTTCTTATTCCATTCCAAAAATTCTGTAGAATATTTCAGCTAGAAACTTGCACTAAACATATATATCTGACCAACTTAGCTGAAAAGCGGTAAACAGAAAACTTACTGCAGAAACACCAGCATTATGCACGTATTCAACATCATCAGGCATGAAAAGACCAGATTCACCAACGACCTGAAAAAGAAGTCCATTAACACTACAGGTCAACAAATTTAATCACTTTATTTTATAAAAATCTAGCAAGTTTAATAGCATGCCAGTTATATATTATGAAAGTATTCCTCATCGTGAATATAAAATATAAAACCTATGATGTTGAACTATAAGAAGTTCTAAAAAATGATGATTAAAAATTAATGTTTGACTTGGGACAAAACTAGAATGACAAGTACTTTGAAACAGAAGGAGGATGTTATATAATAAGTCTAGGTTCCCATATACATTTCAAGCAAATAAATGGATATATTTCAAGTGGCTTTTCATTAATAATTGATCAAAGTACATTGAAATATGGTTAATACGCACTAACACCAAGAGCATGTGAAGAATTGAAAGTAGAATAATTTTCTTGTGGACTCTACTTGTATTATTATTCTACTACTAGTATTATCACCGGTAGAAGTGATCTAAGCCATTGAATTATGAGCTCTACTACCGGTAACAAAAAATTATTCAACTACTATTGAAGTAGTAGTATAAGTAGATATGATCTACTGGATGAGGAAAAAAAGCCTATGCTAATTTTACTATTAGTATAGACCACTGTAAAAATGTCTTAAAAGTAAGATAATGTAATTGCTAGATCAAGAGGAATTAAGACAACGGTACGGAAGACCTACCAAAATCCCTTTATCCCTTATGATGTCACCACGTTTCTCCAACAGAATCTTTGTGTTTGAAGTATCAACCTTAAATGTCTCTACAACAAAGAAGAAATTTCAATATACATCAATGTCAAATCAGTCTTAAGCTCTCAAATGATGGGATACATTGAAAGAAATGATAATGACAATACCTAGACTTCGGTTATTGATGCCGATAAGCTGAACGCCATCTATTTTGAGCACGCGGTCCAGCTCCCTCTCATCATGAACCTAAAATATCAGTGACGTTTAGAACACATAAAAGAAACTCACAATTGAATAAACGAGGGACAGAATACGATGAACAGAAACAGAGCATGGTTATGTTTTACAAATCATATATGAGAATTGATCCCCACAGAAAAGACAAGGAATTGATGATATGAATTCGTGAAACTGCCATCACGGTTCCTGTCAAATTAAGGAAGAATATCTCATCTCTAATTAATGAAATGGCTACAAGGTAGGAGCTGGCTCTATCTTCTTGCGTCCAAAAATTAAGAAAGAATCAAGAAATCCATGTAATAGTAGAAACACTTTCAACTAAACCATTATCATTGGATTTACGACTGATAGAAAATAAAAAATCAAAACTGAACTGATTATAATGGCATTGACGAGCTGTAGAAAATAGAAACATCAAAATTGGTAGCAGGTTACATGATTTGTCAAAAAGAATATGGACAGCCAAAAAGGAATTGCATTCAGACTGTTTCTGTAAAACCACAAAACAGAGGGAACTTGGAAATTCTAACGCACCTCTATCAGAGCTGTCATTCCAAGGTTCCTGCAGGTGCGAAGCATGTACTTGATGTCGAGATCAGGTAAAACAGCAGCAATCAGCAAAATTGCATCCGCGCCCTTTGACCGAGCGTAATAGATTTGCCAGATATCAATAACGAACTCCTTGCAAAGAAGAGGGCACTGCATTGACACAATCAAACTTTGACATAAGTATGACATATATGCAGGTCTCAACTTTCAACTGAAGCCGAAGAATATTCTTCAGAAAAGAAAAGACTCTATGAATCATAGCGGGTACCTTTACTCCGGAATTTCGCACGGTCTCGAGATTTTCAAAGCTTCCCTGAAGAATCAAAGGGGTTACATGCCAACAAAAATAAGGATAACTGGAAGGATGCGAATTTCAGGACCACGAAGTCGAAAGCTACAAGAACAGCCAACCTGAAAGTGCTTTTCATCCGTTAGGACGCTCAAGCAAGCTGCACCATTCTTCTCATAGGATTGCGCGATCTCAACCTGTTATCACATTAAAAAATTAGCCATAGTTTTCAGACATAAAACAGTAAATCAGGCAATCTTTAGACATGAACTTTCCTAAACAGAGTGATCAGAAGGTTCAGGAGCGCAAAACTCGGAAACTCACCGGATTGAAGTCCTCCCTGAGCACTCCCCTGCTCGGCGACGCCTTCTTCACCTCGGCGATGAGAGCCGGTGCGCCGTTGCGGCGGTAGGCCGCTGTCAGCGCCCCCATGAAGTCCCTGGCCGGCGGCGCGTGCTGGCTGGACTCAATCACCTTCTGCAGTGGCTTCTTGGCCTTCCTCTACACAAGAACAGAGTAACCGACAACACAATGAGCACGAAAGATTGCAAATCATAAATGGTTATTCTTGTGTGCGAATTTAATCAAAGAATTTATGCAAAGAACTCGCTAGGTGTATTGTATTTCTGTGGATGAATTTATTTACCTGGGACACCTCGACCTCTTTGTCCCAGATGATCTGCTCGAGGATGTTGTGGGGCACGGCCTTGTCGGCGCCGGAGCCCTCGGAGGGGTAGCGGGAACGGCAGCGGCGGCGGATGCGGATGCCCTGCGCGGCGGCGATAGAGTTGATGGACTTGCCGCTCTCCCACTGGATCACCTCCGCCGAGTTGAACATCTCGTCGTGCTCCAGCGCGTACAGGATCGAATCCTGCAGCAAAGACCAAACCAGATTAATTCCATGTCAAAAACTGCCTCTAATATCTTCCTTCTCCAAAATTAATTCAAAACCGTAGAAACGAAGCGGAGTTATCCAAGAAACAGAGCACGCGGATCAACGCATTTGCCACAGCTGCAGAATCAAGAAACGGACGGTTCGAAGATCACCTTGGCAGCGGCGCAGCGGACTGCGCGGGCGGCCGCGGTAGCTCCGGTGATGGTCCGTAGGTTGAGCGGTGACGACGAGGTCGAAGAGAGGGACGCCGGCGAGAAAGCGGCCGCCGGGAGAGAGGAAGAGGCGGCGAGGAGGGACTCCATCGGAAGGAGGCAAGAAGAGGAGTTTGGTGGGGGGAGATGGGCAGAGGCGAGTCGGAAGAGGAGGAAGCCAACAATACGACTGAGCCGCTCTGATGCGGTGGAGTTCGACGCGTGGATGGGTTTTATTTATAGGCGCCAGCAGCAACTGAGCCTGCACGGCGGTTTGCCGCCAGATTAAAAAAAGGACACGAAAATTCTTTTATACGAACTACTCCTAGGTTTAACGGAAGTCCAAAATTAAATTTAAATTTGAAAATCAGGTACTGTTTAACTATAAATAAACTGTAAAAATATTGCACTTTTTGAGCTTTTGCCAAATTTCACCTAGATGCTAGACGGATGGTGACCTTAGTACGATCTATAGTTTAGGCGGTCTTTTGATGAATAACATTGTTGAGTTTTGAATATATGTTTGACCATTTATCTTATGTAAAAATTTTGTGTACATATAAAAATAAAAGTCATGCTTAAATAATTTGTAGTCATAAAACAAGCTAAAAAATAATAATTATGTAATTCTTTTAATAAAACGAATAATTAAACATATGTCTAAAAGTCAACGAAATTATGAAGTACATGTATTTTTTTATGTAACATGTTATGCTCGTATATTTTGATGCCACGAGATATTAACCGTGCGTAGTTATTATTGGCCTCCATATAATCTATCCTAATTTGTGTGTCAACTAAAAGAGCTGTATGCTGTACTCAAGAGAATGATCACAGCATGGAAAATAAAATGATTACCCTTTGCACTGTATTTATATATGTATGTCGCTCGACATTCTTAGTATTGCACATGCTCATATGCAATACGCGATAATAAGGGAAACGCTCATCCATATCTCAATGAATCTTTTGAGACAGCAATAAGGTCAATTTTATTAGTTATTTTAAACTAGTGAATAATAATCTTTTCAATATAGCAAATTCGGTGATAGTCCATATCACAGATACACACCCAGAGACGCGGGCGTCCCATATTTGTGATCGACATTAATTAAGATGTATATGGTTATCAAAGATTGTGTGGTAGTGTATATAAAAAAACTTACCACTTAAAAAGGGAAAATGGAAAAACATAACGTTAAGAAAGTGGATACGATACTTGCACCTCAACATTTCGATTTTCTGTTGAATTTTATCAAGGTAGGTGTGATTAATGAAACGTGAATATGAATAGAATCTTTCGGACATAGTTTCATATTTTCTCTATCAGTGGGCAACCTACACTATATACTCCTCCGTCCAATAATATAAATATTTTTAGACTTCAGTACGATCTTTAATGTGCTATTTTGACCAATAATATGTATAAAAATAAATTATTTTAAATAAGAAGAACTGTATATTATGACAATTTGTTTGACGATAAATCTAGTAACATTATTTTTAGCCATCAATTTTTATGGTTTTCTTCTATTCACAATCAAATTTTAAAATGTTTGACTTAGGACTATTATAAAAGTGCTTATATTTTTAGACAGAGAGAGTAGTATATTTTCATGATGGTTTTGCTTAATTAGGCAGAGATGTAAGTTTTATGAACGTTTTGACATAATTAAATAAACCACAAGAAAACTAAACATTTGATGTCATTTTTACCCGAACCCTATAATAATGTAAAAATCGATAACCAAAAGTGCCAAACCCTAAGACATAATTCCTCAATATACTCAGTCGCCCTTGTTATGCCACCCCTCTATGCTGTCTATAAACCAAATTAAACTAAGCATTGGATAGATTGCTCACACTCCTTTTATTCATTGACCTGCTCTCCTGTTGCCACTTGGTCATCTTTTGCCGCCACCATTGCCATGCTCTTGCCAAATCATCGAAATTGGGCTCTGCCACGTCGGCTGTCCATATATCCACGGTAGCCTCCTGCACATCTAGATATTAGATAATGTACTGTTAGCTTATGTAGCAGTAATCACACACTACTTTCTGCTAAATTTTCTTTATTACCATCAACTTGACAATAGGGTACATCGAGCAATTCAGTTCAAAGGAAAAGATAGCATTTATATTTAATTGATGGCATGTAAGAGTTCTGTAGACACTTGTACCCTTTTCTTGTTTCTTAGAGAGCTTTCGCCGGTACCAGATCGGTGCAAAGTTTTAGCATACGTAAAACGAGACAAGTCATTGGTGTATGATTAATTAAGTTTTAATCATTACAAACTTGAAAAATAGATTTATTTGATTTTTAAAGTAACTTTTAGATAAAAAATATTTACAAAAAATACACCGTTTAATAGTTCGGAAAACGTACTTATGAGAAATGAGCGATTTTCTCCCCCAACCTGCATTGCTGAACGCTACTAAGACCTACACATTTGTACCTTGGTTTTCATTTTTATCTTGCCAAGTTATTATTTTTTTCTACAGTACTCCCTCAGTATAGAAATGAGAAAATTTGTTACTTGTTTATGAGTTTTCTCTCAATCCCTTCTTTACCTCTAAATTTTGTCTCATCTTTTATAGACCCAAAGTTTTTATTTGATCCGCTCTATACTCATTCCGCTAGTTGATACTGAGTTGCCCATTAATTTTTTTAAAAAAATAACTATATTGTCTCATGTCTCATAATTATGTGCTAGCTTATTGAGAAAAACACAATTCTTAACGTGAAAAAGATTCATTTATAAAAAAAAACAAAAGGGATAGAATTATTTGACCACAAATTTAAAAAACTGAAATTTAAAATTTCTAAATAAATTTTAAATCAAATTTGATGACGTTGAGATAATTTGCGTGCATCCCAAATTTTCTAGAAAAGCGGATACACGTGTGTAAACGTGTGGCAATAGAATTTAATCCTTGTTGGATTTCCCCGAAAGAAAAAAAGGAAATCTTTGTTGGATCGAGTCATGGATGCATAATTGTATATTGATGAATTGTACTTCGCCAACTGCACGATGTATTGACGATTTGCCACACGTTAGCACTAACAGGTGGGGTCTTGAACACACCTCGTACACGGATGAGTTGCACAGGTAGGGATAGTAATAGGTCTAACTTTTTTATGTATAAAATTTAAAATTATTGAGTTGGATCGTGAAAAAACTCATGTGCCTTTCTATTACCACCTCTAGACATAGTAGTTGATTGTATGTTTTCTTACTATTCTTTTTATTTTTATGTTCGACTCTGTTGACTTTTAGATCTATGTTTAATTATTTATCTTATTAAAAAATACTCACTCTGTCCTATAATTTCAAAAGTTTAAATTTTGTGTTGGCTCGATTTTCCACTGCTTAGACCTAACACTCAACCAAGTATGATGCACAATCTTCCAAATCTGATCTAAAATGAAATCCTACCAACCCCTCACGTGAGTAAAACCAGATCTTCAATATTTTTTTCCGGAAACAAGGGAGGTTTTCTTCAACAAGATCAAGAACGCAACATAAAACGCAGGCAGACAATCGACGAGATGAACTTGCTCTGTCTCTCTGGTGCAGTTAGTAAACGCCTGGTCAATCCAGCCACTGATTAATAAGGCGATGATAGATAGATATATACTCCAGTTTTTAATAAATAACGCCATTAATTTTTAACATAATATTTACCTTTCGTCTTATCTAAAAAATTAAATAAATATAATTTGTTTTTGTTGTGATTTAGTTTACCATTAAAAAACTTTAAATATAATTTATATTTTTTATATTTATATTAATTTTTTAAATAAAATAAATGATTAAATATAACAGAGAAATATTTATTAAAAACCGGAGGCAGAACATGGTCGCGGCGAACAAGAGATGTCGGCTTGACCACGGCGTTTGTCGATGAGAAGTGCAGTGTGGCCCCCACACACGTGGATCGATCGATCGGCGGCATGCCTGCATGCTGCTGGACTCGCTTACTCGACTCTGCAAAATTAAGATTCGAAATAATAATATGCATAATTTTTTCAGCTTTGATGTGACGTTGTGGTGGATGTGGACGGACAGGCCAGGGACGTATATTTACGCACGCGCCCGGGTTGGATCTTTTAATTGCTAATTGCGTGCTGCTCGGTAACTTCCTCGCGTGGAATATTCAGAAACTGTGACAGTTTTACGTAATTTGTCAACTGAAATAAAAGAATTTTTAAGGGATTTTGTAAAAAATTTTGAATTAAATCTTATAAAATGATATAAAATTCCTGTATTATAAAAAACAAAACCTCTATATTTACTTATTCGGTCCCTGTCAACCGACTGATTTCGCTTTATATCTAGCGATCTTTGTTTAAAACATCCGGATAAACACCTAAAAACTCATAAGGTTTAGGATGGAAGAAGGTATACATTAACTTCAATTAAAAGATTATACTTAGTTGTGGGTCCTTACATATAGAAAAAAAAGTGTCATTTTTATTAGAATAACAACACATATAGCTTTACTACAGAATATAAAAATGTTACGGTGTATTTATATAAAAGTTACACCTTTAATTAAGTTATGTAAGTTTAGAAATGGGTTGTGCAAATATTAGGTGATGACTGATAGATAAGAAAAATAAGGCGGCATATAAATAGAGAAACTACTAATACTTGTTCAGGCATATGTTTTATATACCAGATAAAAACAAACTAGTGCGGTTGGGGTGTGTGGGGAGGAGGGTGGGTTAAAATTTTTACTTACCGTGTATTTGTACAGTGAGTACAGTAGTAAACTTTTTAATCAGGTCGCATGATATTTTATATTTAGACTTTATACAAACATATATGGGCGTATAGTATTGTACCGTATCCAACGCTCCAGGGGATAAGTGATAATGACTGATCGAATTGGGTAAAAAAGAAAATTATTATTTACCACTATCACAGTCGGTGGTACAGCTGTCTTCGTTGCAATTTACAGTGATATATGCGTGACAATTATTATTTTGTTTGATGTGTTGATCATCACGTGAAAATTAAGATGGCAGAGTGAACTAACTATTTTTGCGCAGGTTTAAATCGTTTGCTTGTTTGATGATACAAACTGGCAATGGTCCTGCTTCAGTTTGGAGAGCACGTAATTTCATTTTCCTGGCTCTAAAGATACTGTTGTTGTCAGCTGGCGCCCATCATCGTAGGGAAAGATTTAAGTCGCTGTGCCACCTCGGTATATATCGATTGTTTGTGTGTGTTTAATTTGAAAGGAACCATGCATTTTTTTCTGAGTATATCTCTTTATTCGTAGCCAGTGACATGCTATGACATAGATACCTTCAACTGGCTGCCATCGATCGGGCCTCGTACCTCTTCTGGGAAGCTTCCTCCCTCCTTAGAATTATATGTGTATAAGGTTATTTAACCAAGGATAATTTAGTAAAAGGAAAGTGAAAAGATAGCCTTAAGTGCTGTTTTTCAAGTTCTAATGAAACAATACAACACTTTATTTTTTTATTGTCCTATAATAAAATATATGTGGAATGTAATCTTTGTTACAATTGGAATCCAACCACCTAATATACTACGCATCTTTTTGTAATTGACTAAATGGTGTTCAGTCTAGTCTAAAATATTAAATCATAGTTAGCATAGCAGTTTTGTGTTGGACGGAATGGTTAACAATGACGTGGTTTTTAAGGGCTCCTACACAAACTCCTTTTTATAGGTGATCTTTAGGGGAACATCTTGAACACAACATTGGTCGTTGTTGTTTAAAGAGAATGATGGCAACGAGCTAAAGGAATATTGCAAGCTATTGGAATGAGTCTTGGAGTTCTTTTCTAACTATAGTTGGAACTTTAGAATGAGAATTGAAGTGTAGTTTCTTTTCTTCTTGAGTCAGGGTGGTTTTGTCATGTTGGTTAATGATTTTGTCGTGATAGTTGCATATCCTCTTGTAAGAGGTGTGAGTCTATGTACTATTGTTTGGACTTTTTGGCCGTGCACATCCTTGTTGGATGTAGAGCCTGGTTTTTTATGGATGTGCTATAGTCGGTAGATCAAAGTCCGGGGAACCCGATGTTCGTTGATAGGACTTTAAGGCTATGATTGCACGACGTAACCTGAACGAACTACTAAACATATGCGATTTACTCAGGTTCAGTCCTCCGGAGGATACTAGCCCTACTTCTGCCTGATTTCTTTATTGGAATATGAAGGATTACACCGAACAAACGGCTCGAAATGGCTAAGTCTTGTGCTCCTAGAGCTCCTGCGCTCTTGTGAAGCCAACCCTTTTGTGAGGACACCCTGAGACTTGAACCATGATTTACAACTTACCACGTCAATGCTAACTATTAGAGTGGTGGGATCTCGAATAAAATCAAATAAATACCGTAACCACCACACCTCAAAGCAGATTTGACGTCACGAATAGCAAATACGACACAAACTCAAAATGTCGAACTCGAAACAAATGAGACACTCAACACCTCCACCAGTCCTCCCTGAGGTATACCCATCAACCACTTGATGGTGGCGACCAAGAGACTACATACCACGGATGACTCGATCTACATCAGCTATTAAGCAAACATCTCAAATGTTTCAAGTCCATATTTGTGTTCAACTAGTTTCCAGGAAGTAAAATAGTCTCACACTTTTATCTCAAGCAATGATATACAACAATAGGGTATACAAATAAATAAACTAAATTTATAACTAGGAATTTACATAGGCCGATCAGCCAAATAATACGGTTCAGCGAAAGTTTGTCTACCCATTCCCTCAAGCAAACCAACTAGGGGTTGGCCCCTAATAGAACAATCCTAAAGAAGCAACGGATCCCACAGTACTTATCCTATTCAACTCATCACCTGCAACAAAGACTAAAGCAACAATATATAACAAAGCAAGAGTCAGTACATTATCAAAATAATGTACTGACAAGGCAAATCTAACATACTACATGCAAGCTTTAAATTAAGGAAGGCTATTTATAATCTCATTTTTGCATAAAGCCGATTTTAGCTCATAATCATTTGCAACAGATTTAGTAAAACATTTAAAATGAGTGCATGAAGTAAATCATAGCTAGGTCACCATCAATATCAAAATATCATGCTTGCTGCCCCTCCATGGCAGCAAGCCATCATTTTCACTTCCATCACCTCATAGCATCATATATCGTATCAAAAATCACCCATACCATGCCCCACGTTCACAAACACATACAAAACATAGATCTATATTCATGACATTTTACTGCCGTTCATGATTGCGAACACGGCTAAGCAAATGAAAACATAATAAGCAAATGTAAGCCCATTTGAGCACATGGAGAGTACTCTAAACCATTCTAAGTTTACAATCAGCAAGGAATACAAGTTTCAAGCTTGGATATGCAGTAAATAGGTTATAACTACCAATTCCCACATTTTACATATCGATAGTTACAATTACACATGCAATTTTGTAAATAATATATTTCATTTCCCAAAATATAGGATTCAATTTTTTCAAAGAAAGAGGGGAGAATACTTGCCTCACTCTTGATTGACCTGAGCATCAACAAATTCACTTCCTCACCGGTCTCGGATCCGTTCTCTAATCAAAATTAACGTACGAGCAAATAATGTGTGAGGTTATCACAGTGATTAGGTGCTGACCAAAGGTGAATTTAGGTGAAAGAATTTCTATTTTATCACTTTGTATTTGTGAGTTATGAATTTTATATATTCTTCGGTTGAAATATGGTATTTATACCCTATATAGATTTTAGAGATATTTTAGGAGGTAGCTTTGTCAAATTCTTCTTTTTATCGTTGAATAGAATCATTTTTAATGAGGTGTGGTGAAAGAGATTCTACTTTAGCCTTTGGTATTTCGGAGATATTTTATTTAGAGCATTTATACGTGAATACGTCTAACTATGAAATAATATTAAATATTCAATTTACTCTAAAGTGTGTGGAACTTATACTGTAGTTTGGTACTAGTCTTAGATGAGTTGTGGTGAAGAAATTTCTATTTTATCAACTTCTATTTAGGAGATACGAATTTTGTAGGTTCTAGACAAGTATACGATACCTATACGTGTATTCAAATACATGTGTTTTGGGACCAAGTTCTGTGAATTTTATCCCTAAAGGATTAAAGAGAAACATTTTGTGAATCTATTGTGATTTGGTTCACCTCATTTAGTGCTAGGATTAATTTCATATGATTTTTAGAAGTTCTTTCATCTTTTACATCCTATACAAAATATTTATCCATTACACAACTCATAAAGGTGTTTTATGTGCTAATTTCAGTTAATCCTCTGTTTTCAGAATTAAAAAGCAAAATTTTATGAAACTAACAAAATTGGATTCATCTCTTTTGGAGCTAATATGAATTATCTATGAATTTTAGAAGTTATTACATATATTCTATACACTAATTAATGTATTTATCTATTATCTAATTTATAAAGGTGTCTTCTACAAAAATTTTATCAAGTTTCAATTTATAGAAATAAAGTGAAAAGCTTTGCGACTCTAACATATCTTGATCTACCAAAATTGAAGATAAGACGAAATATATTTTAAATTTCATAAAAGTGTTTATGTACTTTTTCCTATTATATTACTTTTGATGCATATTAAGTACTAGACTTGCCAATTTTAGTTGCATGAATAAAAATACATAATTTGGTGATTTTGACAAATTTTTGTTTCACCTCATTTGGTGTGAAAATGAATTTTCTATGAATTTTGGAAGTTTATACAAAATTTTAGTTCAACCGAAAAGGTTTTAAGCATTTTTTTTGTTTTTCTGAATTTTAATTCAGCCGGGTCCACACTGTTATAGGGGAGCCAATATGCAAAACAGGCCCCTCAGTTTCCAGAATAGAATCCACGGTCCTCACACACGTGAGTAACTATAGTTTCCTTTAAAGAGTCAGGGTTAGTTTTTAGTATTTATAATTTGTCCTTGGTTAACTAATTAACCTAACATGTTTTAACTTCTTTGCAAATCAGCCCTCTTGCGCACTAATCCGATCAGGCTCACCTGTCAGCGAAGCAAAGCAGGGGAACTGGGGGCAGGGTGACCGGCGCCGGCGTTCAATGGTTGGCACCAGCGTCGAACGGTGACGCGGCTTGCGTCGCTGCCAACAGGAGAATGATAGAGGAGGTTATGGTGAACCCATCGGTGGTCGGCTCACTGCCGGCGACGCCCCCGAAAAGCTACACACCGGCGAGGCGGGCGCAAAGTGTGGAGGCGGCGGTGGCGGGGTTGCTGAGTAGTAATTGAGTAGCAACTCCATTCGGTGCAACTTAGTACCGCATGCATGTCTTCTAAAGACTCCAGGGTTACTTAGAAAGCATAACCAAATCATGAATAAAAAAAATCAGATCAAAGACAAAAAAGCCTAAAGCCCTAATTCTCTCAAAAAGACGTTGCATACTTTTTGCCTTAATCCCTCATCTATTTATACCCATGGG
Source organism: Oryza meyeriana var. granulata (assembly GCA_003991445.1). Lineage (NCBI taxonomy): Eukaryota > Viridiplantae > Streptophyta > Magnoliopsida > Poales > Poaceae > Oryza > Oryza meyeriana. The sequence continues at coordinate 33,905 of RYFJ01001804.1, forward strand.
TATATATACAAAAGCTATAAATACAACTAATCTGGGAATCGTGCTCCCCTAAGAATATAGCTCATCCTAACAAATCAGTATTCAAACCTTCTCAAAGTTGGATAGCTTCCAAATTTCACAATTTTTCCATATCCGCATGCTTCCAGCGCATGCATATGGAAACTCCACATCCACACGCATTAATATTGTTTTTTAGCCTGAGAGTAGTCAACTATCTCGACCTCTAGTAATTTATCTACTTATTATCACTTGGCCTCAAGCAACACCTACCCATGGAGAAAAAATAAAAAACCATATCCAAGCACAAATTATTTCGCAACTTGACTCACATTAACATAAATACAATATATGTTATAAAAGTTAGCTGATAAATCAGAACGATGACTAACCTCCCCGATCTCTTCAGCCATAGATCAACTCAGACATGTCAGATGACGACAGAGGAACACATAATATTTGTTAACGAGGTTCAACCGAAATCTAATCCCCAAGGCTCGGATCATGGACGCTCCTTCCCAATCACATAGCACACTTAACCGCTAGAGTCCAGGGCCTCGCCCTCTCTGTCACACTCTGAATTTTTTTCCCCTTAAATATAGCCACACAAAATATACCTAAGAAAATATCCCAAGAAAAATAATTTAAATTGGCCAAATAAATTAATTAAATGTGAAAATACAAAACAATAAATTATCATGGCTGGGAATATTTTCTTATATTTCTCTTGCCAAAATACATTAACAGGATTTTTATTGGAATTTTTAGAGCACTAGAAGTATTTTTAATAAATCAAAAACCAATATCGAAATTAAAATCTCACTGGAAAATCCTTTTTCTTCTTTTCTTCCTCCCTTTTTCTCGGCCCAGCACTGTGTCGGCCTGCTCGCGCGGCCCGCGTGCACGCTACACCTCCCCATGGGCCCACTTGTCGGTCGCTCGCCTCGCTTTCTCTCTCGCTGACCCATGGGGCCCGCCCATTAGACCCCCGCCCGCCTCCCTCGCTCGCTCTCCCGCTGACAGGCTAGGCTCGCCTGTTAGCATCTTCGTCAACCTCCGTCCGAATCGGGCGGAGGGGAAATATTCCCCACCGTCATCCGATTTCTGCCTTCGCCCGCCTCCTCGCGCGCCCGTTCTGGATTCAAACCGTGGCGGACTTGGTCCTTCCCCATTCCCCCACGTTCCCCACGCCTCTCACCCACTCTCATGCGAGAATCACGTGCACGATGCAGCGGCCGCCGCCCTCAATCCCGTGTAAAATTGGGCCGTTGCAGCCACGATCTCCCCCGCCCGAGCTCTTAAAAACCTTCGCCATCCCCTCCTCTTTCTTTTCCCTCAAACGCCGACGCTTCCTGAGCTCCCTAGCACCCCGCACTACGTGATTCAGAGCCGTTGTCACAAACCGCCGCCTTCAGCCGCTCGTTGCTGCCATGCTAGCCACCGCCGGGCCTGTCTCGCGCCACCGCTACGATCGCTGCATGTCACGCCCAGAAATTCGCCACCGAAATTCTGAACATTCATGTATAATAAATCCCTGCCCAGGTAGCTAGGGTACACAATTTCAAGTTGCCATACAGAGTGTGTCTTACAAACAGAAAAAAATTATATTACATAAATGCGGCAGAAACAGGAGAAATAAAGTTTATAAACAATGGGCCAAGCAGCAGCTTCCATCCCACAGGCATCTTGACGGCGGAGCCAGCCTAGTCCTCCAGCTGATCGGCATCAGATGCGTACTCCACCACTGAGAGGGGGAAAAGGGGCAAGGCTGAGTACCACGCACAGTACTCAACAAATCACACCCACAATTATGCATATGCACGGAAGCAAAGGTAGGCTAGGGGTTTATTTGTGTAAAAGCAGTTGCAAACAGTAATAGTTCGCAAACGATAAAAGGTAGGTTGATTAATCAATATCAAACCTTCACTGATCAACATTACACCACGTTAACCAGGCCCAACTGATCAACTGAACTATACCAGCTCCATTAAGTCGAATTAATTAAATAAAGGTGAGACTAATTACTGTGAGTCTTGACCAACGTGCCCAAAACCGCGGGCGCAGCTATTCAAATAGATTTAACTCTAATCAGAGGTGTACAACTGTACCCACAAGACACAGCCCCACACACGTTCCCGTGTGCCGGTGCATCACCACGATACCCCGTAAGAGGCTGTGACAGAACCGTTCACGTAACCTCTTCCAAACCATTCACACCACGCTGAGGTTGCACCTGTCGCCAGGATACACCACATCGGCTAGGCTACCCCCCTTGCGCCACAATGGATCCGGAAGCCAATCAACCCTACCCCAGGCCGACCCAACTCCATCACGCCCATCCTCACCATCGGTGCCTAGAAGAGGGAGAAGAGACGCTACAAGCCCAGCCGTTGCCCACACTGGCTTGTGGAAAGTACGAGTAATTGCCCAAGGGGTTCCCGCGAACCAGTCCTTAATTGCCATGGGTGCGACCGACAAAACCATGCACCCACAGCCCACCACTTAGGTCCAATTTTAGTAATTTAACATTAACATATCCAAAGGTCTATTTTTCCGACATCGAGTCGAACCAAATAATGTAAATGATAATATTTAATACCCAGATGAGCTAAGTTGCTAAGCATGGCTAAGTATCCTAAGAATAGTATTCTAATCATGTTGTTACCTAGGTGACAAGGAATCATGTGTAAATACTATGACATAGTCCTATCAATATAAAGGTTATAACCCCTCCATATGAGATAATGAAATAATGCAGTTTATTTACATAAACAAAGTATTTTAGCGAAAAACAGGTACAAAATGATCAAGATTATAGTGCGACTTGCCTTGCTCCGGCTCAACGTACTTGGCTACGACCTCGTAGTACACGGAAGAGCCACCGGGGTCGGATTCTATAATAGACAATGCACAAATAATTAAAAACAGTACAAGTAGGCAATCAAACATGAGCTGAAAGTATTTTTAATGAATTCTTGGCATTTTTCTTGATTTAATGAAATTTGAATGGACTTAATCGGAGCTCGTATGAATTAGTTATGAATTGTTAAAGTTTTACTGTGTTTTCTAATGCAAATTTAATTACTAACGATATTATTTAACGCCAATTTTTAATTTACCGATTTAATGCGTCACTGACTGGGAAGCCGGTGCCGATAGGCGGTTTTTTGCCCCATAGCGTCAGCGGCGCACAGGAGGGTGCAACGGTGGAGTTTTGTTGCTCGGTCCACGAGCCTGAAACGAAGTACGCCACGTGGCACACGGTGGCGCCAACACGGCGGCCACCGGGCGATCGGGTGGCCCTGTGGTTGTTGTGTTGTCTGATCTGCCACACGGCAGATCGGGACGGCTTGGGGACGCGCCAACTTTTTTGTTTTTTTTTGCACACGCGGCCGTTCCCGAGTGGGAGACGGCGACCTGCACGTGACCCAATGGTCACCTCGACGGTGACCATTCGGCACGGCGGCGGGCACGCGGAGGGACGGAGGGGACAGGGGAGATGGCGGGGAACCTAACCGGCGGCTTGCGGCAACGAGCGACGGCGCGAGGACAACGGCGGCAGGTTCGGGACGGTATCGGCAATGGTGCTTCGACGGCGACGGTTGAGAAAAAGAAGCGGCAGGCCGACGGGCTCTAGGAGATGGGGAAGACGAAAAGAGAGTTATGGGGACGGAGTAAGGAGTGCGCGTGGCGGAATTGGCCGGCAAGGAGAGGAGACAGAGGACGGAGCCACCGTGCATGAGGACGGAGCGTTCCCGGGCTTCGGCTCCACGAACCAGCGCCAAGGGACTCCTGGCACGGCGGAGATGATGGCAATGGCAGTGGCAGTGCGGCTTTGGCGGTGTCGAATGGCGGTGAGCGATTGGCCGGAGATGGCGAAAGGCGGTGGTGAGCTCGGCGTGCGCGTGCAGCGGTGTTTGAGGGCACGGGAAGGTGCGGTAGGTTGGGAAAAGATTGGAGGATCAGAGGGGAAGCTTTTTATGCCGCGCGCAGCGGGCGAGATTGAGGCCGTAATGGCTCAATTCCTCACTGGATTGATGGCGGCGGCGGCGGGCTCGTGCACGTGATTCTTGCGTGAGAGAGGGCGACTACGCCGGAGAACGTGGGGGAGTGGGTGTGGACTTGGTCCGCCCTCGTCTGAACCAGGAGCGGGCGTGCGGAGGGGCGGGACGCGGTGCTGATCGGACAGCGGAGGGGAAATTTTCCCCTCCGCGTCCCGATCCGGACGGAGGTAAGGGAAGAATAACAGGCGGGCCCTGGTTCCGCTCTGTCAGTGGGGGAGATTTCATGGCGTTAGTGGCACGGAGCATGCGTGCTGATAGGCGGGGCCCACGGTGCATGCGGAGAGGCGCGGGGTCAGGAGCAGTGCGCTGGCGGCCGGCGATAACACCAAGACCGATGGGTCCGCGGTTATTCGCAAGCGGGAGCGCACCGACCCCGGCTGCGCTGGCGTGTGGGAGGGCCACGTGGATCAGGCCGGAGCAGAACGCTGGGCCGGCGCCCATGTGGCCGAGGAAAAAGAAGAAAAGGAAAATAGAAGAAAGGAAAGAGAAAAGGTTTTCCAGTGAAATTTGACTTCTCGGAAATACAAGCTCCGATAATCGTTTGTTGAATTTATTAAAAATAGTTTCCAATGCTCTAAAAAAATTCAAGATAAAAATCTTGTTATATATTTTGGCAAGAGGAATATAGAAAATAATCTGTCTATTCCTAGCCATTCGGAGTATTTATTTTTGCATTTTTTTCACCATTTATTTAATTCCTTTAGCCATTTTAATTCCTTTTCAGGTGGCATTTCTCAGGTATTGATTTTGTGTGTGGCTAAAATTTAGGAATGGGTGACAAACCGTACCCCCCTTAAACGGAATCTCGTCTCGAGATTAATCGGGCGTGATAGTGAAGAGTATGGGACTTGTTATGGGTAGGCGGACTTCAGTTTTATCTTCTCTGCACCCAGCGTGGCTTCTTTCCTCTGAATGGTGAAGCTCACACTGTACCTTGCAGAAAAGCCTAATTCACCTGACTTCAAGTGTTTCTTCACTGATCTCCAAGATCCGAGTTGGCTTCCCACATAGGTAGGTCTTCCTGATCTCGATCTGTTCTAGATCGCCTGTTCTGATGTTATGGGTATCCTCAGACACTTTCTTCAGTTGTGACACGTGGAACAGTCATGTTTATACCTGCCATTGAAGCGCTGGGAGATCCAATGGTATTGCCACTTCGCCTTTACGAGCTAGCACTTGGTAGGTCCCACCGAAACGATGAATACTAACTTCCCTTGGTTTGGAACCTGTGTACCCCACGGAGTGGTCTGTGACATGAAGATACACATAGTCTCCTTCTCGAAGCTTAGGTCTCTGCGTCGGTTGTCGGCGTAACTCTTCTGCCTGGATTGAGCCGTCTTTAAGCGCTCCCGTATTATGGCCACCTTCTCTTCTGCCTCTTTGAGTGCGTCGGTTCGGAATACCTGGCGTTCACCCGTCTGATCCCAGAAAAGGGGTGTACGACACTTCCTGCCATATAGAGCTTCGAACGGTGCCATCTGCAAGCTGGCTTTGGTAGCTGTTATTGTACGAGAACTCCGTGTAGGTAAGCTCTTATCCCATGTTCCTCCGAAGTCCAGCGCAAGACCCTTAGCATATCCTCCAATATCTGATTGACCCTTTCAATCTGACCATCTGTTTGTGGACGATATGCTGTGCTGAAGTTCAGTCGAGTTCCTAGTTCTGCTTGTAACTTCTGCCAAAACTTGGAAGTGAACTGGCTACCACAATCGGATACGATCCTCTTGGGTACTCCGTGTAAACACATTATGCGAGCCATATATAGTTCCGCCAGTCTTTTATCTGAATATGTTGTATGCACCGAGATGAAATGTGCAACCTTGGTGAGTCGGTCAATGATCACCCAGATTGAGTCATAACCTGAAGATGTGTGGGGCAAACCCGTGATGAAGTCTATTCGATCTCTTCCCATTCCACTCTGGACCTGTGTTCTGAGCGGCTGTAATAGTCCAGCAGGCCATTGGTGTTCTGCTTTGACTCGTTGGCACACATCACAAAGTGCCACGAATTCTGCGATTTCCCTTCTCATGCTGGCCCACCAAAACTTTGTTTTAAGGTCTTGGTTCATTTTTGTGCTTCCGGGATGAATAGAGTACTGCATCTCATGGGCTTCCCGGAGTATTAAGTCTTTGAGTTCCTTGTTCTCTGGGACGTACAATCGTTCTCCTATCCAGACGGTCCTGTTTTCGTCTTCAGTGAATCCTTGGGCTTTTCCAACTCTTATATTCTTCTTAATTTCTTTAATCTCTAGATCATTCGCTGTGCCTCGCGAACTTAATCCAAGAGTGTGGGTTGGGCCTCTAGGGTTGCCACGAATCCAGGGTCAACGATGCGTAGATTCAAATGTTCAAATTCCTGCTGCATTTCCTTGCACAATGCCTCCGCTCGAGCAGTGTTTGCAGTTAACTTTTCCCTGGCTCTAAAGGCATCTGCCACGACATTGGCTTTTCCCGGGTGATAATGTATCCCCACATCATAGTCTTTAATCAATTATAGCCACCTTCTTTGACGGAGGTTCAGGTCAGGCTGGGTGAAGATGTACTTTCAAGAACTCTTGTGATCCGTGTAGATCTCGCTGCGGTTTCCGATGAGGTAATGCCGCCAAATCTTCAAGGCATGGACCACCGCGGCCAATTCCAGGTCATGGGTCAGATAGTTGCCCTCATGGGGGCGTAACTGATGCGATGCATAGGCTACAACTCTGCCTTCTTGCATCAACACTGTTGACGCCGAAAACCGCCGGGGGCCGTTCGGCGCCTTAGGACACGCGAAGGCCTGGGAGATCTGCTTAGCTCCAGTGCAGGTCCTAAATAGTTGAGGTTCGTAGGCATGCCAGTCAATTTGACCCCGCAATTAACAAGAAGAAAATATTAGCTTAGGGATTCAATCGGCCGATAAAAATCTTGCTAGCCGATTGCCGAAGGAATGCTTGAGCATCGGCTGAAAAGCCAATGATAAAACCGTGCCCGGCCCTAGTTGTCCGTGCCCGGTCTTGTTCCCGTGCCCGCGGTACTCACCCGTGCCCATGCCCGGGTCCTTTCCTGTGCTCGTGCCCGGGTCCTTGCTTGTTCCCGCGCCTGGGTCCTCGCTGGCGCTCGTGTCCGTCTACCAGCAGCACTTGCGCATCGGCTAGGAAGCCGATGATAAAATAGATGATGAGCAGCCGACTGCCGAAAAAACATATGCATCGGCTGGACAACCGATGATAGAGAAAATACGCAGTAATAGAGACAGTGCAGTCGGCTTCATGTAATACATAAAAGAGTTGCGACATGCTGATAATAATATAGTGAAATAATAAACTAGCCGATTGCTGATAAAACACATATATCGGCTGGAAAGCCGATGATAGTTTAAAGTAAAGATGCAATCGCTGTATTTGATAACAGATAACCTATCGGCTAAGCACTCCGATAGAACATCGCATACACACCTATCGACTCAACAAGGATAAATCTATCACTATCAATCTAGTAGTTCAAATTAAACTGATGCAGCACAGATTAATAATGATAAAGGAACCTTGACGAGCCGATAGATCTAATGCAATCGTGATGCAATATAAGATAACTTATCGGCTATACATTCCGATAAGACGCTTGCATAAAACCTATCAACCTATCAGGAATGATTTATCACTAGCAGTTTAGTAGGTCGGACCCAATAGATGCAGCACAAACTGACGATAAATTACACCCATAAAGCCGATGAAAACTATGCATGCGTGATGTGATATGCCTGATCGGCCTAAGAGATCGAACTGAACCGATGCAGCCGTAGACAGAACAGATACACTGTGATAAGGGGTGACGAGCCTTACCCTCTCGCAAGAGTTCGGACCTAACCGATGCAACCCGGCTCGAGAAGCAAGAACCCGTCGAAAAGGGTGGCGATGTGCCAAATTGTATTGATCGTTGAGATAGATTACAAGGTCCCCGGGCATACGTATTTATACCCCGAGTTTGCTATAGTCCTGATCGAACACGAAACATGAGTTTCCTATCTAGAAAAGGAAAATTACAAGCCCTGATCAGACACGAGATCAGGTTTATCTAAAATGTATTAAAACTACCTAAATAGATAAGGTAATTATCTGCCATACCGTGGTCTTCACAATTCCTTTCCAAACTTGGTCTCTTCCAGATGAACTTCCATTGGCTAACCCAATCTTTTTCCTTTAACCAAGCCCGATATGAATCGTACCAAATTTTGGCGTTAACAAACACGCACCCTAGCCCTTGGCCGGATGCATCACAATACACCTATAAATCTTTCTTGGGATTTGGTAAGATCAGGACCGGTGCTGAAACCAACTTCCTTTTGAGTTCTTCAAAACTGCAGTTGCACTCGGCTATCCAAACAAACTTCACATCTTTCTTCAACAATTGAGTCATGGGTCTCACAATCTTCGAGAAATTCTCGATGAATCGGCGGTAATACCCCGCAAGTCCGAGGAAACTCCGCACTTGTGTCACTGTTTTAGGCGGTTTCCAATTAGTAACAGACTCCATGTTCGTTGGATCCACAGCAACTCCTTAGGCGGTGATGATGTGTCCGAGGAACTGCACTTCTCTCAGCCAGAAGTCACACTTGCTAAACTTGGCATATAACCGGTGCTCTCTCAATTTCTCGAGAACCAGACGGAGATGTTGCTCATGCTCTTCCATTGATTTTGAGTAGATCAGAATATCGTCGATGAAAACCACCACAAACTTGTCCAGAAACTCCATGAACACCTTGTTCATCAGATTCATGAAAAAAGCAGGGGCATTTGTCAGTCCGAAGGACATAACGGTGCACTCGTACAATCCATATCGAGTGGTAAAAGCTGTCTTTGGTATATCCTCTTCTCGGATTCTCAGCTGATGATAGCCTGATCGCAGGTCTATCTTGGAGAAAACCGTGGCACCCTCCAATTGATCAAAAAGATCATTAATTCTTGGCAGGGGATAGTTGTTCTTGATAGTGACGTCATTTAGTGCGTGATAGTCCACGCACAGCCGCTTTGTTTTGTCTTTCTTTTCTACGAAGATGACTGGTGCTCCCTAAGGCGATGTGCTTGGTCGGATGTAACCCTTATGTAGCAGGTCGTCGACCTATTTCTTGACTTCTGCCATCTCATTCGGTGCCATTCTGTATGGCCTCTTGTATATTGGCGTTGTTCCTGGTGCCAAATCAATCCTGACTCGATTTCCCTTTCTGGTGGCATCCCCTGTAGATTGTCCGGGAACACATCTGGGTATTCTCTTACTATTGGGATGTCCTCTATTTTCCGTTCCGGCTTCGTCCCACCTTCCGACGGTTGCTCTGCTGTGACCTGGTTCAAGTTTGCTTCCTGACACTGCGGCACCGGTGACTTGAAGATAACTGTCTTTCCTTCTAAAGTGGTCACTGTAACGGTGCGGTCGGCGCAGTTAATCACCCCTTTGTGTTGTGTCAACCAATCCATTCCGAGGATGACATCTAGGTCTTTGGATTCCAAGAGGATGAGATTGGCTAGAAAAGGTGATCCTTGGATTTCTAGGCTCACTAAAGGGCTATAGTGAGCTGTTATCATGTGGTTCCCAGGTGTATGAACTCGCATGGGGATCTTAAGTTCCACTACTTTTATCCCATGTGTCCCCACAAATTTCTTAGATATGAAAGAATGTGTTGCACCAGAATCAAAAAGTACGGTTGCAGGTATTGGGTTCACAAGAAACGTACCCAATACGACTTCCGGTGCAGCCTGCGCCTCTTCTGCGGAGACATGATTAACCCATCCCTTTATCACCTGCTGATTGGCATTGGGGTGCTGGGGGGCTGCAGGCCTGTATCCCATTCGCTTCGGCTTTGGGCATTTGTCGGCAAAGTGACCCGGTTCATTGCAGTTGAAGCAGATGAGGGTCTTGCCCCCACTGTCCCTACCTGGCTGACCCTGCTGCGCTGGCTCCATTGGTGGGCGCGGAGCGGGGTTACGGTTGTGCTACCCGCTATTGCTGTTGTTGCCTTCGAAGTGGCCCGGGTGGAACGGACGTTGTTGGCGGACGATCATGGTGGAAGGTCCACCCTGATGCCCCAGCATCACTCGTGGCCTCTGGTGTTGCCCCTGGTGAGTTTGGAACTGGGCCGCTTTTCTCTTGCGGTCCACCTTGTTGCGCTGACTTTCCTGGTGGATCGCTTTATCCACCAGCTTCTCGAAGTCTGGATAATCACTTGAGAGAAGCTGATTGGTCAGCTCGTCGTCCAGTCTGTCCAGGAACCTCTCCTGTCTCTCCGCATCGGTGCGGACATCCTCAGGCGCGTAGCGCGCCAAACGGTTGAAGTCGTGGAGATACTCCGTGGCTGTCCTGTTTCCTTGGACCAAGTCCCTAAACTCCCTTTTCTTCTGTGCCACGATTCCTGCCGGAATTTGAGACTTTCAGAAATTGTGGCAGAATTCTGCCCAAGTGACTTCCGTGGTAGCAGTGCAGGTCACAAGGAAGTTGTCCCACCAAGCTAGTGCGGGACCTTGGAGCTGGTGTGTAGCGAAAGCAACTTTCTCCTGATCGTTGCACTGGAGGAGGTTGAGCTTTTTCTCAATTGTCAACAGCCAGTCGTTGGCATCTATGGGGTTGGTGGTGCTGGAGAAGGTTGGCGGCCTGACCCCCAAGAACTCAGGTAGCTTTGATGGAGGGGCAACAGCTGGGTTGTGTGGTTACTGGTATTGCTGTTGCAGCTTGTTCTGCTGCATTTGCTGCATCATGATGGCCAACATCTGGTTCTGGTTGGCCAGAACCTGTGCCAGCGTCAGGTTTTCCGGTAGCAAAGCTAGCATGTGATTGGGAGCTCTATGGTTCTAAGGTGCTCCTTCTTGTTGGTTGGTAGCGCTGGCATCATTGGCAGCACGGTTACCATTCCTTGTGTTCACCATCTAAAGGGGATAGCAGTGGAAGGGAAGGAGAAAAACAGGTGACTCAGAACAGGAGTGATAATTAAGTGACTGAATTAAATTAATTGAAATTTATAGTTGGAAACATGATTAAAACCAGTTCAACTCCTAATTAAGGTGGACACACCACAACAGATGGTATGCCACCAGCTAACCCCAAGCAAACACACTAACAACACAACTAATCATGAAATCAAACTAAGGAAAACGATGAAAGCTAGGGACGGCGCGTCTAGTGCTCAGAGCGGCTTCTGCGGTCGTCCAAGTTGTACTCTGGCTCTTGCTCGTCGCCCACCTCGTCGTCGGTGTGGCTCCTAGATCCACTCACGTAGTCCCCACTGTCGTGAGCCGGGGAACTAGCCTCACTGCAGGTGCGAGATCCACTGAAGGAGCTGCTGTCGTTGGTGGAAGTGAAGACCCCGTGGATGCTGGTGCCTCCCTGGGAGCTGTCGTCGCTCGACGACGCGCTGATCATGCCGCCTATCGGTGCTGGAGCTAGAGCTGGTGCCGGTGACGGTGCGTGTGGCCCGTTCCTGGGGGCCAACTGAACACGCACTGGAGGAAGGGTCCTCTTCCTCGGGGTTAGACGAATCCTGGCCTCACCGGGTGGCGACTGTCCCTTCAGTTCCGCGACCTCCTTCTTCAGGCGGTCGATCTGGTTTTGGAGACCAATGATGGTCATCCTGTTGGCGTCCTCCCGGTCGTGGGCGGCACGCACCCAGTTGGCGTGCATGTAGTCCATGGGCCACATCGCCCGCCTCATGTGGACAATGGTGGTGTCATTCTCATTGTCTACCAGCTAGAAAGTGCTGTAGGCCTGGTAGTGCGCCCGGCAGGGGAGGTAGCGGCAGGCGGTGGTGTAGAGGGTAGAGTGGTGTCTTCGGCGCAACTCTCCAATCAGGCGGAAAGCAGCCTCCTGGCAGGCGTGGTTGAAGGTGCGCCTGCTGATCTCGACCTCCATAGCAGGTAGGAGGTACATCTCGCCTGGTAGCTCCAAGCGAACTTGGTGTGGGAGCTCACCCTCCATGGGCTCCACTGTAGTGTACTCTGGGGCATGGCTGTACCCCAAAGTAAAGCTCATCATGCGCAGCTCTTCGACAAACCCGCCCATGTCCACGCCACGCTGGTTGGGGTGACCGTCCATCTATAGAAGGCAAGGAGGGAGAATCAATGTATGCTCAGATCCAAATAAATAAACAGTAAATAGTTTAGAAATAACAACAATTTTATGCATGAAATAATTTTGCATGTAAACCTGAGACTGACAAAATGCTACAGCGAAACCAAATAGTACTGAACACATTTTTAAATAATAGCAAAACAAGTAGAAATATTTTGTGCATGCCATAAATCATACATCACCATGATAACCAATGTTTTCCCAAAGTTTGGACTCCTATGCCATAACCCCTTGAATGAAATTCCCATCCTAAACTTGACCTGACTCAAAAATTTCAGTCAAATAAAAGATCAAGATTTTATTCCAATCCGAGAATAAATTCCCATTTTTCCCAAAATAACTCCAAGTGCAAGAAGCATATGCAAATGAAAATTTTAGAGGGCTCTTAGGGTTTCCGTTTGGCTGGTCCTACGGTCAAGTTCGGCTCTGATACCAACTTGTCACGCCTAGAAATTCGCCACCGAAATTCTGAACATTCATGTATAATAAATCTCTACCCAGGATAGCTAGGGTACACAATTCCAAGTTGCCATACAGAGTGCGTCTTATAAACAGAATAAAATTATATTACATAAATGCAGCGGAAACAGGAGAAATAAAGTCTATAAACAACGGGCCAAGCAGCAGCTTCCATCCCATAGGCATCTTGACGGCGGAGCCAGGCTAGTCCTCCAGCTGATCGGCATCAGACGCGTACTCCACCACTGAGAGGGGGAAAAGGGGCAAGGCTAAGTAACACCCACAGTACTCAACAAATCACACCCACAATTATGCATATGCACGGGAAGCAAAGGTAGGCTAGGGGTTTATTTGCATAAAAGCAGTTGCAAATAGTAATAGTTCGCAAATAATAAAAGGTAGGTTAATTAATCAGTATCAAACCTTCACTGATCAACGTTACACCACGTTAACCAGGCCTCCCTGATCAACATTACACCACGTTAACCAGGCCCAACTGATCAACTGAACTATACCAGCTCCATTAAGTCGAATTAATTAAATAAAGGTGAGACTAATTACTGTGAGTCTTGACCAACGTGCCCAAAACCGTGGGCACAGCTATTCAAATAGATTTAACTCTGATCAGAGGTGTACAACTGTACCCACAAGACACAGCCCCACACACGTTCCCGTGTGTCGGTGCATCACCACGATACCCCGTAAGAGGCTATGACAGGACTGTTCACGTAACCTCTCCCAAACCATCCACACCACGCTGAGGTTGCACCTATCGCCAGGATACACCACATCGGCCAGGCTACCCCCCTTGCGCCACAATGGATCCGAAAGCCAATCAACCCTACCCCGGGCCAACCCAACTCCATCACGCCCATCCTCACCATCGGTGCCTAGGAGAGGGAGAAGAGACGCTACAAGCCCAGCCGTTGCCCACACTGGCTTGTGGAAAGTACGAGTAATTGCTCAAGGGGTTCCCTTGAACCAGTCCTTAATTGCCATGGGTGCGACCGGCAAAACCATGCACCCACAGCCCACCACTTAGGTCCAATTTTAGTAATTTAACATTAACATATCCAAAGGTCTATTTTTCCGACATCGAGTCGAACCAAATAATGTAAATGATAATATTTAATACCCAGATGAGCTAAGTTGCTAAGCATGGCTAAGTATCCTAAGAATAGTATTCTAATCATGTTGTTACCCAGGTGACAAGGAATCATGTGTAAATACTATGACATAGTCCTATCAATATAAAGGTTATAACTATCGGAGGAGGGAACTCCAACCGCGGGGAGTCTAGGGACCCCCCTTTGAGGTTCGGCCAGGGGAGTTGTTCACAGGACGACTGCGGCGTCGGGACGATGGCACGTAAGGGAGACAGGAGAAGTATACAGGTTCGGGCCGCGCGGAGGCGTAATACCCTACTCCTGTGTGTATCTGCTATGTGGGAGATGAATGTGGTTTGCTCTTACAAGATGTTCTTGAGGGGTGCTCAAGAAGCTAGCCCTAACTTCCGGACTCCAAGTGTTTCTCTAGAAGATGAGCTTAATGCAGAAGCCGATGGAACCAGCCTCCGGAACCGGGGTCCTCTTTCTGCTTGGCATGGATCCTCCTTTCATAGTCTAAGGGGAGTCCACAGTGCCCAGCTCACATGTCAGGAGAAAGCTTTTCTAGGTACGATATGTCTTGTCGCACACGTCCGCCTGCTGAGCCACGCCGGAGTTGGTTCGGCACGTCTAGTCGTCACGTTGCTCAGCTGCTGCGGGCGGCTAGGTCATGGAGATGTGACAGTGCACGCCACCGCTGCCAGAGTGTGGAAAACTGAAGCCCTCTTAGTCAAAAGTTCTCTGACTGCACAGGGAGCCAGCCCACGGCGGGCCATCACGAGAGTCCACGCACGTCCGAGCGGGCGACAGGCGCGGCGCGCCCTGTCGCCTCGCCATTAATGCGGGTAGTTGGAACAGTTGGTCCGCTCGAGTCAAGCTCGGGCCCGGGGCAGAGAGCTCGTCGAGCCCTCCGTGCACACAAGGCGCCGAGTTCCTCGGGGACGGAAGCTGTGGTCCCCGAGACTGGGGGGCGGACCCGGGGCCAGGAAGTCCCAGCAATGTGCCCCGGGACGCGACCTGGGGCCGAGGAGGTGGGTCCCGGGACTGAGGGCGAGGCCCGGGCCCGGGAAGTCCTAGTAATGTGCCCCGGGGGACGCGACCCGGGCCAAGGAGGTGGGTCCCGGGACCGGGGGCGAGGCCTGGGCCCAGGAAGTACCAGTAATGTGCCTCGGGGACGCGACCCGGGGCTGAGGCTGTGGGTCTCGGGACCGGGGGACGAGACCCGGGTCGGGGAAGTCCTAGTAATGTGCCCCGGGGACGCGACTCGGGGCTGAGGCTGTGGGTCCCAGGACCGGGGGGCGAGACCCGGGCGCCGGGAATATCCCAGCAATGTGCCCCGGGAACGCGACCCGGGGCTGAGCTGTGGGTCCCGGGACCGGGCAAGATCCGGGCCCTGGGAATATCCCAGCAATGTGCCCCAGAACACTCCCTGGACTGAGCCTATGGCTCCCAGGACGGGGGGCGAGGCCTGGGAAGTCCCCGCCACGGGCCTGAGGCAGATGCGGGCGGTCATCGTGACGCACTCGGGGAAGGTGAACCCAGGCCCAGGCAGTGCTCGGGCCCCAGGTACTTAGCGGGAAAACGGCCATAGCCGGCCGTCACCGGTGCAGTATGTGGGCCCCGGAGGAGCTGATGTGGCCGAAGATCCACGCATCCCCGGGGTATGTGGGGCCCCTAGTCCCGTTTCGCCGACAGTGGCCCCTGGCCCTGTTGCTCGCCGGGAGCCACTCTGGGCAGGAACAGGGCCATGTCTTGGAGAAACGAGGGGACTCAGGGCCCACCTGGTTTGATAGAAGATGAGATGGGGCGACCGACGGCCATGATTGCGTCGCCACACCAACTGATATCCCTGCAGACGCAGAAGAGGGGGATGCCAGGGCCAAGCCATCTCCCACGAGGGGGGAGCGGGCCCTGGTACTTTTTTGCTGCCCGGAGAACAGGAGCGTCGGGAGGCCGCCTGGGTCCGGGCGGATCACGAGAGCGGGCGAGCAGCGATCGCAATGGTGATGCAGCAGCTCACCGCCCATACGGTCACCGCCGAGATCTTCGTGGCGACCCGTCGGCTAGAGATTGAGGCAGCGGAGGGGCGCGTCGTCCAATTGGAGGGCACCGCCAAATCCGCCGCCGACGAGGCCTCCCGCGCTCGGTCCGAGATGGAGGCGTGGAAGAAGGAAATATCCTCCCGGGAGGAACGCGTCCAGGCCCAAAGAGGCCGGGCTCTGCGGCCCGGCCGGAGAATGAGATCACTGCGCCGCGAGAAGCCGTGGTGGTTCGCGAGGAGGCATGGAAGCCGTGGCCGCACCGTGCAACGGTGGCGGGGTTCTGCGACCGCGGCGAGCACCTCGTGGAGCCGATGACCAACAAGGAGTCCGAGGAAGACGACAGTCGTCTTCTGACACCGCCCGGGTTCCGGTCCGAGTAAGACAAGTGACCTCCCCCCGGACGACGACATGTCCCGGCCTCCGCTCGTGCTTGCGCTCCGATTTTACCTATCTTGTACAAAGAGAGACATTTGTAAATGTATATAATCATGTTTACATTTTCGTACCTTTGCCTATTGTGTTGTTCCAGGAGTTGCTTATGTCTGCTGCTGTTGCTGTTGTTTTTCGATTTTCCGTGCCTGGGAACGCCGGGTATCAGGCGCCATCCGACTCCGAGTGCCAGCAGCCGAGAACGGCCGCAGCGCCCAAGTCCCCTTTCCGGGGCCTGAACTAGCGGCCTGCCCTGGGAGCTCGGTCCCCGAGGGCAGTGAGCGTGATAGTTGCCCGCCCCGGGAACTCGGTCCTCGATGTCCGCGCCCGCAGCCGAGAACGGCCGCAGCGCCTAAGTCCCCTTTTCGGGGGCCTGGGGTAGCACCCTGCCCCGGGAGCTCAGTCCCCGAGGACCGCGAGCAACTAAGGGTGAGTCTTGCGGAACGGTTAAGTCCGTCTTCCGGGCCCGGGGGCGCTCCGTGCCCCCGAGAGCTGGCCGCGGGAAGAGATTGCTCGATCGTGCGCGGGGGTCGCCAGACAGCGAAGCACCAGGCGCTTCGGCGGTGGTCGGGGAGGAACTGGCTAGGCCGAGCACTGCTGCTCGCCCCGGGAATCTAGGCTGGCCCGACGGGGGGCTATGCCCGAGACCCCGAGGCATCGACAGTGCCCGGGGCGCGGTCCACGACCCGGCCACCTGGCCTTGGCAACCGGGGCAGCGCTAATCCGACGGCCCTCGCGCCAGGCTCCGCGGGGAAAGACTGCTATGATAGAGAAAATACGAAAAAAGCCCCAGTGGGTTAGGTATGGCCGAAGTGCTGAGCTCGTACCTTTTGGCTCGCTGGGAGCCCCTCGGGAACCGACCTTGACCGTGCGCGGAGGTCGCCAGACAGCGAAGCACCCGGCGCTTCGGCGGTGGTCAGGGAGGAGCTGGCCAGGCCGAGCACCGCTGCCCGCCCCGGGAATCTAGGCTGGCCTGACAGGGTGTTCTGCCCGAGACCCCGGGACATCGACAGTGCCCGGGGCACGGTCCACGACCCGACCATCAGGCCTCGGCAACCGGGGCAGCGCTTACCCGGCGGCCCTCGCGCCCGGCCCCGGCAAATTCCGCTTTGTCCCCGGGGCCGAGGAGAACAGAACACGTGGCCATACAAACGGGGAAAGAATAGAAATTGAGCAATGTGTAAAGTCGGATAAGATTACGTATCTGGATGTTGAAACAAAGGGTGGTGTGGCTCCGCGAGCACGATCCCGGGCCAGGAGCGCTGCTAGCCCCCGGCCCAGAAATTTGCGCCAGAAATAAATCTGAGATGGGGCCCCAGCCAGCGGTCCAGGTTTGGAAAACCTGCTAAAACCTTCCGAGGATGGGTCTAATCTGCACACGATGAACTGTGAGGGTACTTGGCTCGTCCCTTTGTCCATTCCATGCTACGAATCGTGGCGTCTACCACCTCCCAAGGGCCTCTTCGCGGTCGCGACCGTGCGGAGGAAAGGATCGCGCATAAGTATTTTGCCCCCTAGCAGCAGAAAAAACCGAGCCCGAAGCCAACCAGGCAGGACACCGCAAGCCAGTGGGGGCCCAGGGCGCCGCGCAGAGGGGTGCACCCACGGCCCCGGGGCTTGGACAATGTCCGTGGTTTAGCAGGATGGGATACGGTAGCTCGCTGGTAGGGAACCAATAATTATGCGCAAAACCCGGCCGCCGCAAGGGCGCGGCCCGATTATGCCCCCAGGGGGAGACCGCTACGAATGCAACACACAGAAAAGGACACAGGGCACGAGAACATAAGGCATACTGAAAAAGCTACTTAGGGGATGCATATGGGGGCCCCCGGCCAGCGCTGAGATTTGGAGAAAACCGGCGCTGGCCCGAGCACCCCACAACTTACAGGATGTGTTTACGGATAAAATTTGCGAAGATGCTCGATGTTCCAGGGATTGGGAAGCGGGGTCCCATCCTCCTGGCCCAGTCTTATCGAGCCTGGTTAGGAGACACAGATCACCAGGAAGGGGCCTTCCCACATGGGGAAAATTTATTCTTTTCGGCACGTGTGAGGACACGGCGGAGGACTAAGTCCCTGACCTGGAGTGATCGGGCCTGAACCTTACACTGATGATAGCGCTTGAGGCTCTGCTGGTAACGAGCGACTTTTGCGCTTGGGGATAGCGCGATTTGGCATCGCGGAGTACCTCACGGACGAAGTACACCGGCTTCTGTTGCATGCTCACCGATCCCGGCCTGACGGGGACCAGGAGCTCGGGCTCAGCTCCCTCGGGAGGGAGCGAGCTCCCGTGATCGGGAACAGATATGTGCCCAGGACCCGGGGGCCCGGGCTGAGATATGGGATGAATCGGGACAACTTCCCTGGACCTGCTCTCACCAAGGTGATGCTGTCCGAGTAATCGCGCCCTGTCTGGTTGTGAAAATGTTGAAGTTGTTCTGGGTGCCACGTCCCCAGACTCGCACTCGCCTTGGCGAGGCTGCCCGGGTTCGGGCTCCCTAGTGTCGGGCCTAGGGCATGGATCCCGGGACATGGACCCGGGACCCCGGGGCCCTGGCTCGAATGTGGTGGATATGTGCTCGGGGCCCGGGCTGAGATGTGGAATGAATCGGGACGACCTCCCCGGACCCGCTCTCGCCAGGGCGATGCTGTTCGGGTAATCGCGCCCTGTAGTTGAAGTTGTTCTGGGTGCCACGTCCCCAGACTCGCACTTGTCTTGGCGAGGCTGCCCGGGTTCGGGCTCCCCGGTGTCGGGCCAGGGGCGTGGATCCCAGGACATGGACCCTAGACCCTGGGCCTCGGCTCGAATGTGGTGGATATGTGCCCGGAACCCAGGGGCCCGGGCTGAGATGTGGAATGAATCGAGACGACCTCCCTGGACCCGCTCTCACCAAGGCGATGCTGTCCGGGTAATCGCGCCCTGTAGTTGAAGTTGTTCCGGGTGCCGCGTCCCCAGACTCGCACTCGCCTTGGCGAGGCTGCCCGGGTTTGGGCTCCCCAACGTTGGGCCCGGGAGGCGGATCCCGGGCCGCATGTTTGTCGGGCAAGGGGCACTCGACGATGAGCGCCGCGCTCACCACTTGCGGGGTTGCCGCTATGTAGAGCAACAGGGGCTCTTCTTGAGCCGGTGCCACGAGGACAGGGGGAGTTGTCAGGCACCTCTTGAGCTCGTCAAGGGCTTGATCAACCTCATCCGTCCAAGTGAACTGCCCGGTCTTCTTGAGAAGCTTGAAGAGGGGGAGGGCACGCTCCCCTAGCTTGGAGACGAAGCGGCCGAGTGTAGGCACGCACCCGGTCAGCTTTTGAGCCTCCCTGAGCGAGCTGTCCCTCCCCGGGTACCCGGGCCGGATGGTCCTCGGGGCCGAAAGTGATCTGGGCGTCCGACCACTTCAGCCTCCGGGCTGCCACTGGGCTCGGTGCCGCGGCCAGCAACTCGCGCTTCATGGATTTGAAGCCACGGTGCGAGGAGCGGGCGTGCGCCACACCATCGAGGGCGGCGAGGACGTTCTCGGGTTCTTAGAGCTCGAGAGGTTGCTCCAGATCAAGAGCGGGCTTGGCCTGCTGCCACTCCTGCTGGAACCTCTTGATGCGCTCGGCCAAGTTCTGGACGGCGCGGCACTCCGTGAGGTCGTGCCGGTCCGTCTCGTGGATGGTGCACCACTTCCGGGCCGCTGCCAGTGGTGGCGGCGCACGTGCGGGCTTTTGCCGCTTGCTGCCGTTATTGTCGCCGCGAGTAGTGTCGCCCCGGGGGCTGCCTGTAGCAGCCAAGGCGAAGTTCTCGGCGGCCCCCTTGCCCTTCTGGCACTTCCTCCTGTTCCGCTGTGATGCGGAACGCGAGGACTCGCCGTCTTCTCCAGGGTCCCCGGTCAGGGGCCTCAGGGCGTGGCTTGTTCCACGCCCGGGCCTCCTCCCTGCGGGCGCAGAGGTTGGCGAGGCTGAATAGCTCGGCTGCGGTCTGGACGTCGCGGGTGCCCAGCTTCTCGAGCATGCACTTGTCACGCACGCCCGAGTGGAACGCGTGAATAACCGCGTGATGAGCGATGTGGGGGATGGTGTTGCGTACCTGGCTGAAGCGATGCAAGAAACACCTCAGCGACTCGTCCCTGCCCTGACTAGGGCGTGGAGATCCGCCTCGGTCCCAGGGCGTGGGAAAGTGCCCTAGAAGTTCGCCACGAACTGGTGGCAGAGGTTGTCTCACGAGTAGATCGAACTCTCGGGGAGGTTCATCATCCAGGAGCGAGCCTGGGCCTTAAGGGCGACGGGGAAGTAGTTCGCCATCACCTTCTCATCGCCGCCGGCCGCCTGGATGGCGGTGGTGTAGATCTGCAAGTACTTTGTGGGGTCGATGGAGCCGTCATACTTCTCCGGCAAGCTGGGCCGGAACTTGGCCGGCCAGCGCACCTGCCGGAGGCCTGGGGAGAGCGCCAGGTAACCCGAGCCGTACTGAGCGGGCTTAGACGATGGACGACGGTTTCCCGCCGAGGGGTTAGAGCTGGAGGCCTAGGCCTCGGGACGCCCGACGGCGCTCGCGCGCCGTTCGTGCTGTCGCTCCAACGTGACCTGGGCGTCTTCATGGGACCGCATCCGGTTTAGCCGGTCACGGAGGTCGCCATGGCCATTCTTGGCCGGAGGCTTGGCGCGAGGCGCCGCGCTCCGGGCTTGGATCTGCTTCGGGGCGGGGCCGGCCCGTGCTAGATGTCATGCGGTCGGCGCTCCCGGCCCCTGCATGGCTGTCGGTAGCTACTCGGCGATGGGCCGCGCCTACCAGGTTGGCGACCTCGTTGAGCCACCGCCGCTCCCGGCCTCTGCCTCCGGTAAATGCCGGAGGGTGGCGCAGGAGGGCTTCCGCCGCTAGGAGGGCTCCCTGCAGCGTCGCTGACTGGAAGATGAGAGGCTCATGGATGAGGCCGCAGTAGACCCAGCGGGGCACTTGTCGGCCCCCTCCGCAAGGGAAGGGGCCGAGGCCGCGCAACCAGGCCGCCGCTGGGGGAACTCGGCCCGTCGGGCACGCACCGCACATCCCCAAGAAGACGAGGAGGGGGAACGTGGCGGGCTCGCCACAGGGCTAACATCGCCTGGCGGGGTGAAGCCGCCGGACCCCTCGTCGGAGTCCCGCAGACGATGACCTCCTGCCATGGAGCGTGCCGGCGTTGGGGACGCCGGCGTGCCGCCTGGAAGCGAAACTCCCCCTACCTGGCACGCCAGCTGTTGGAGGAGGGAACTCCAACCGCGGGGAGTCTGGGGACCCCCCTTTGAGGTTCGGCCAGGGGAGTTGTTCACAGGACGACTGCGGCGTCGGGACGATGGCACGTAAGGGAGATAGGAGAAGTATATAGGTTCGGGCTGCGCGGAGGTGTAATACCCTACTCCTGTGTGTATCTGCTATGTGGGAGATGAATGTGGTTTGCTCTTACAAGATGTTCTTGAGGGGTGCTCAAGAAGCTAGCCCTAACTTCCGGACTCCAAGTGTTTCTCTAGAAGCTGAGCTTAATGCAGAAGCCGATGGAACCAGCCTCCGGAACCGGGGTCCTCTTTCTGCTTGGCATGGATCCTCCTTTCATAATCCAAGGGGAGTCCACAGTGTCCAGCTCACATGTCAGGAGAAAGCTTTTCTAGGTACGATATGTCTTGTCGCACACGTCCGCCTGTTGAGCCACGCCGGAGTTGGTTCGGCACGTCTAGTCGTCACGTTGCTCGGCTGCTGCAGGCGGCTAGGTCATGGAGATGTGACAGCGCATGCCACCGCTGCCAGAGTGTGGAAAACTGAAGCCCTCTTAGTCAAAAGTTCTCTGACTACACAGGGAGCCGGCCCACGGGGGGCCGTCACGAGAGTCCACGCATGTCCGAGCGGGCGACAGGCGCGGCGCACCCCGTCGCCTCGCCATTAATGCGGGTAGTTGGAACAGTTGGTCTGCTCGAGTCAAGCTCGGGCCCGGGGCAGAGAGCTCGTCGAGCCCTCTGCGCGCACAAGGCGCCGAGTTCCTCGGGGACGGAAGCTGTGGGCCCCGGGACCGGGGGGCGAGACCCGGGGCCGGGAAGTCCCAGCAATGTGCCCCAGGGACGTGACCCGGGGCCGAGGAGGTGGGTCTCGGGACCGGGGTGAGGCCCGGGCCCGAGAAGTCCTAGTAATGTGCCCCGGGGATGCGACCCGGGCCGAGGAGGTGGGTCCTGGGACAAGGGGCGAGGCCCAGGCTCGGGAAGTACCAGGACGGGGGGCGAGACCTAGGCCCCGGGAATATCCCAGCAATGTGCCTCGGGGATGGGACCCGGGGCTGAGGCTGTGGGTCCCGGGACCGGGGGGTGAGACCCGGGCCCTGGGAATATCCCAGCAATGTGCCCTGGGAACGCGCCCCGGGACCGAGCCTGTGGCTCTCGGGACCGGGGGGCGAGATTCGGGGCCCAGGAATATCCCAGCAATGTGCCCCGAGAACGCTCCCCAGGACCGAGCCTGTGGCTCCCGGGACCGGGGGGCGAGGCCCGGGAATGTCCCCGGGCCACGGGGCCCGAGGCAGATGCGGGCGGTCATCACGAGCCGTCATGCGTGGCAGAGCGGGCGACAGGGGCGACGCGCCCCGTCGCCTCGCCATTAATGTGGGTAGTTGGGGAGTTGGTCCGCTCGAGTCAGGCTCGTGCCCAGGGCAGAGAGCTCATCGAGCCCTCCGCGCGCACAAGGCGCCGAGCCCCTCGGGAACCAAAGCTGTGGGCCCTGGGACCGGGGGCGAGACCCGGGGCTGGGAAGTCCCAGCAATGTGCCCCGGGGACGCGCCCCGGGGCCGAGGAGGTGGGTCCCGGGACCGGAGGGCGAGGCCCGGGCCCGGGAAGACCCGGTAATGTGCCCCAGGGACGCGACCCGGGGCCAAGGAGGTGGGTCCCAGGACCGGGGGCGAGGCCCGGGCCTGGGAAGTCCCAGTAATGTGGCCCGGGACCGGGGGGCGAGACCCGGGGCCGGGACTGTGTGTCCCAGGACCGGGGGCGAGGACCGGGCCTGGGAAGTCCCAGTAATGTGCCCCGGGGACGCGACCCGGGGTTGAAGCTGTGGGTCCTGAGACCGGGGGGCGAGACCCGGGCCCCGGGAATATCCCAGCAATGTGCCCCGGGACCGGGGGGCGAGACCCGGGGCCGGGACTGTGGGTCCCGGGACCGGGGGCGAGACCCGGGCCCGGGAACATCCCAGCAATATGCCCCGGGAACGCGCCCCGGGGCCGTGCCCCGAGACAAGGGGAGCACCCTTTCCCGAGAATGCCCCTGGGACCGGGGGCCCAAGATGAATGCGGGCGGTCGTCGCGACGCGCCCGGGGAAGGTGCACCCGGGCCCGGGCAGTGCTTGGGCCCTAGGTACTTGGCGGGAAGATGGCCATAGCCGGCCGTCACCGGTGCAGAATGTGGGCCCCGGAGGAGCTAACATGGCCGAAGATCCGCGCGTCCCCGGGGTATGTGGGGCCCCCAGTCTCGTTTCGCCGACAATAACCCCTCCACATGAGATAATGAAATAATGCAGTTTATTTACATAAACAAAGCATTTTAGCGCAAAACAGGTACAGAAAAACAGGTACAAAATGATCAAGATTACAGTGCAACTTGCCTTGCTCTGGCTCGACGTACTCGGCTACGACCTCGTAGTACACGGAAGAGCCACCGGGGTCAGATTCTATAATAGACAATGCACAGATAATTAAAAACAGTACATGTGGGCAATCAAACATGAGCTGAAAGTATTTTTAATGAATTCTTGGTATTTTTCTGGATTTAATGAATTTGAATGGACTTAATCGGAGCTCGTATGAATTAGTTATGAATGGTTAAAGTTTTACTGTGTTTTCCAATGCAAATTTAATTACTAAACGATTTATTGCGCAATTAACCGATTTAATGCGTCACTGGACTGGGAAGCCAGTGCCGATAGGTGGGCCCCACAGGTCAGCGGCGCATAGGAGAGTGGTGCACGGTGGACTCGGTCCACCGAGCCGGAAACGAGTGCGCCACATGGCACAGACGTGGCGCCAACACGGCGGCCACGCAGGCGACCATGCGGGCAACCGACGGGCGGCCCCGATCTGCCACACGGCAGATTGGACGGCCTAGGGACGCGCCGGCCACACACCGGCCGTCCCGAGTGGGAGGCGGCGGGGCACGCGACCCAATGGTCGCCGATAGCAACCATTCGGCGCGGCAGCGGGCATGTGGAGGGACGGAGGGGACAGGGGAGATGGCGGGGAACCTCACCGGCGGATCGCGGTGGCGATCGACGGCGCGAGGACGATTACGGCAAGGTGGAAGCGGCGGCGGCTTTGGGACGGCGTCGACAACGGCGCTTCGACGGCGACAGGAGAACGAGGAGCGACGGCCGACGGGGTCTGGGAGATGGGGAAGACGAGAAGAGACTTAGGACGGAGTAAGGAGGCGCGGCGCGGCGCGGCGGAATTGGCCGGCCGGAGAGGAGACAGAGGACCGGAGCTCACCATGCACGAGGACGGAGCATTCCGGTGGGCTTTGGCTTTCACGGAGCGGTGGCCGAGGGACTCCTCGGCACGGCGGAGATGATGGCGGTGGCACGGGCGAGCGTCTGACGGGCGGGGCCCACGGTGCAGCGAGAGAGGGAGCGGTGTGGGCGGCTGATCGGTGGGCCCGCGGGAAGATGCGCGGCAGGCCAGGAGCAGCATTGGGCCGGTGGGCCAGCGGGAGGAAAAAGAAGGAAAAAGGAAAAATGGAAAGAAAGGAAAAGAGAAAAGGTTTTCCAGTGAAATTTAAATTCTGATAATCATTTTTGATTTATTAAAAATAGTTCCAATGCTCTGAAAATTCAGATAAAAATCCTGTTAATATATTTTGGCAAGAGAAATATAGGAAAAATATTCCCAACCAGAGTAATTTATTATTTTACATTTTCACATTTATTTAATTCCTTTAGCCATTTTAATTCCTTTTTCTTGGGAATTTTCTCAGGTATTATTTTTGTGTGGCTAAATTTAGGGTGTGACACTACATCCCGGAGCGTCTAGGCCGCCACCCTTACGAGCTCCATCGCCGCCGGAGACCCACTCTCTTCGTCGTCCCTCTCAGTGAGCTCCGCTACAGGCCCTCGGCTGTGTTTCCTCGTTGCCTCGGTCGGCTTTTCTTTCTCCCAACCCCTTTCGCATCATCTCCAAGACCTCCTAGACATCGTCAGCGCCTTCGTTGCCCCTCTGCGCTGCCGGAACCCCGTCGGCGTCGGCATCCCGAACCTCGACCACCGCCAACTCCCTCTGTTCGCCGTCGTTCACCGCACTCCGGTCGCCGCAAGCCCTCGGTGAGCATTCCATCGTCTTCCTCATCTTCCCCGCTACCCCTCGTCGCCCTCCACCGTGCTAGATGGTTGGCGGGGGCGAGCCCCTTTTGTCCAGGGCCATCCGATCTGCCTCTAGGCAGATCTGGACCGGCCGCGTGGCGTCCCCACGGGCACCCGCTCCCCCACCACGTCGGCACCACCTGGGCGCCGCGTCAGCCTGCCGTGGCTGCCGCGTGGCAGCCACGTGGCCGTATTCCCGTTGGGCTGCGGTGGACTTGGTTCACCTTGCGCCGCCCTTCCCCGTGTCACTGACCGGTGCGACCAGCCTGTTGGTGCCAGTTCCCTGGGGTCCAGTGATGTAAAAATTCGTTTTATTGCGTAATAAATCATTCAATAATTAATTTTATATGGGAAATCACTGTAAAACTTTAAAAATTCATAACTAATTCATACAAACTCCGATTAAGTCCATTCAAATTTCATTAAATCTAGAAAAATGCCAAGAATCCATTAAAAATACTTTTAACTCTTGTTTGACTGCCCACATATACTGTTTTTAATTGTTTGTGTGTGGTTCGCTATAGAATCCGACGCCGTCGACCCTCCCATTTACTACGAGGTCGTAGTCGAGTACATCAAGCCGGAGCAAGGCAAGTCATACTGTAATCTTAATCATTTTGTACCTACTTTTTGCTAAAATGTTTTGTTTATATAAATAAACATGCATGTTTTCATTATTTCATATGGTGTGGATTATGACCTTTATATAGATAAGATTATGCCTTAGTTATTGAACCTTGTTCCTTGTCACCTAGGTAACAACATGATTAGAATATTATTCTTAGGATGCTTAGCCATGCTTAGAAACTATTAGTTCACCTGGAAATTAAATATTATCATTTATATTCATGGTTCGACTCTATGTCGGGAAACGTAACATTGGACATATTACTATTAAATTACTAAAATTTGACCCAAATGGTGGGATGTGGGTGCATGGTTCTGCTGGTCGCACCCATGACAATTAAGGACCGGTTCACGGGAACCCCTTGGGCAATTAATTGTATTTACCATAAGCCAGCATGGGCAACGGCTGGGCTTGTAACGTCTCTTCTCCCTCTCCTAGGCATCGATGGTGAGAATGGGCGTGATGGAGTTGGGTCGGCCCAGGGATGGGTTGATCGGCTTCTGGATCCATTATGGCGCAAGGGGGATAGCCTGGCCGATATGGTGTGTCCTGTTGGCAGGTGCAACATCAGCGTGGTGTGGATGGTTAGGGAGAGGTTACGTGAACGGTCCTGTCACAGCCTCTCGTGGGGTGTCGTGGTGACACATTGGCGCATGGGAACATGTGTGGGGTTATGTCTTGTGTACAGTTGCATACCTCTAATCAAAGTTAAAAACTATTCGAATAGCCGCCCCCGCGGTTATGAGCATATTAGTCAAGACTCACCGTGATAAGTCTCATATAATAAGTTGACTTAAAATTTGCTTTAGTGATAGGATGGATGGTTGGACCTAGTTAACGTGGTGTAACGTTGACCAGCGGAGGATTAATATTGCTTAATAAATCAACATTTTTACTCTTTGCAAACTACTAATGGTTGCCAAGGTTTTTATGCAAATAAAACTCAAGCCTACCTTTGATTCCCGTGTATTGTGCATATTTGCGGGTGTGATTTGTTGAGTACTGTGGGTGGTACTCATCTTGCATACCTGTCCGACGAGGATCATCAAGTGGACTAGGCTGGATCCGCCATCAAGATGCCTGTGAAATGGAAGCCTTTGCTTGGCTAGTTGTTAATATGCTTACTTTTTCCTTTACCGCTGTATTTATGTAATATAATTTTATTCTGTTTGTAAGACGCACTCTGTAGAGCAACTTGGAATTGTGTACCCTGACTTTCTTGGACAGAGATTTAATACACATGAATATTCAGAATTTCGGGTTACGAATTTCTGGGCGTTGCACTGTCTCTGTGCACATGCGCTATATTATCGTCATCATGGTTATATTGTGACGCCTCCTCTCTATTTAAAGAGCTGCTGGGTTATAGAGTCCGACTCTAACTCCACCCCTTACCACATAATATAACTCTAAGTCCAACTGTAACCTAATAGAACTAGTATATTCGATACCTATTTCAATAAACTCCACCTTGACGAATGTACGCCACTTAAAAGTAGTAGAAACACCATGCTGATCCACCGGTCCTCTAGAATTGGGTTCATGTCTTTGCACATGCACACAGTATTTTTATAAAGTACAAAATTGATAAAATAAAAAAATTTATAAATTTTTTATGTACAAAATTTCTATTATAAAGTTTTGCCTATGTACAAAGTTTTTTGCATTCGAATATATCTATGTATAAATATTTTAGTACCAAATTTTTAATATAAAGTTTGTATATATAAAATTGATATCTATAAAATTTTTAAAGCTGGATTAAACACATGCATATAAATGGATCACACATATGCTCATGGCCGAACAAGGGAAAGATCAGTACATGGACCATAACCATTTATGGGCTGAACAGGAAGAATCTGACTTATAGGTTATTTCCATTTTTACAACCCCACATATTTGGGCCGGATGCGTTTGCGTGGACTGGCGCACGTGTGCATGACCGCTTATTAGACTCACCCTTTCATGGCTATCTTGTGCATCTATACCTATATCTATACTAATTAAACACTTTCTAAAAATTTCCACGTTAATCAAAGAGATTTGACTATTGATTAGGTAAATCGTATGATCATCACCGTTGATCATGATCGTAAACTCAAATCCTACTTTTAAAGTGAATCTAATCTGAGTCCAATTTCAATTTTTAAACTCCATCCAATCTCTTATGTCCACCGTATGTCTCCTTGCTACTGATTTATTCCGAGAGATCATAAGCACAAGGGGATCGTGAGATCACAAGCAGACGGCCGGACATCGGTGGCGATTTGAACTGTATCCTAAGATTTCATCTGCATCGGGGAAAGCGTACGTGCGACTGAGCCGGTACATCGGCGGCGTGGCAACAGAGGCAGGCAAGCTGCTAGATGCTCCAAGCGAAGTGACGGTCACGTGGATGGATGTTACATTGTCAATGCACATCATCACGGCGGGCCTCTACAGTACAGTTCACGTGCTTTTTTTTCTTGATCAAGACTACGTAGATTACGTGCGGTTTTTTCTCAATCTTGATTGGTTTCTTATATGGTTGTTTCTCATCCGAATCGACATCAATGATTACTCAGCTACATGCGCCATCATCTGACCATATAATAAACTTCAGGTGCTAAAGATGTTGATTAACAACATAACATAAGATCCATCTATGGTCGTCACATCTACCATCCACAAAGGTATTACATTGAACTCGCATGTTCTATTTGGCCTATTTAAGACATTCTCGGCTTCTGATTTATATAGGAACAACGAATTATGTTGCTAATCTTTTGACTGATGAATGATAAAGTTCACTGAAAAAATGTGTTTCAATAAATAATTTTCATGTACAGAGCTTCGCATCATTTGCTTTTTGGTTTATCAGTTGTAGCCAAAATTTGAATATTAAAACTTAATTTTAGAGTTGATTTTAAGACTTTTTTATCCTAGTTTATTTTCTAGGATTGATTTTTAAATCGCTAAGGATAAATCTAAAAGTTTTACCTATAAATTATTTTTTGTTGTTGTTTTGTTCATTTTTCTACGACTTATTAGACATGGAGCAAACAGATTCTTTGTATGCACTGTTCGTAGTCCACATCATATTATTCATGGTCATATGGTTGTAATTTATGTTATTTTTACATAAATCTATCGTATGATTCATCCAAATACATTTGTATCACTAAATTTTTTCGATGGCGATTTGTTTCACTAAATACACAATTATGTTGATAAATAGAATTTAACACACACATCCGGAGTTTTTTTTTCCTTTTAGTAAAGTTGAAATCCCATTTGCGTATAACATCGTGGGTCAATTTTAAAGCCCATTTAATCTGCATTATATCTATTGCAGAGCATAATGTGATATTCTGAAAATATTGAATTTAGAAAATAGAAAGTAGAAGAAGAAATAGTAGCATAAAATAAAATTATCCTGTCTTTAGAACTTTTTAATAAGGCTTACATATAACTTATTTTAACACAAAATTTATTTATAGCTTTTGGCAAAATTTAATTACCAATATATAACATGTGATTAAAAGTAAAATATTTACAATATCAATAACAATAGCCCGTATAACACGTAGGTTGATGTTACAATCTACATAAGTATTCCATCAATCTTCTCTATAGTACATCAACGCAACTTATAACTCATCTAATATATCCTATGGCCGATATCATCTACGTTCATCTAATGGTCCACGGTGCAGATTCCCTCCACCTCCCTTCACCCCGCGCCCCCGTCCTCTCCGCCTCCCTTCCCCACGCCCTACATCCCGTCCCCGTGTAAACCCTAGAAGCCCCCGCATCTCCGGCGCCTGCCGCCGCTTCTCTTGCCCTAGACCCGGCGGCTGCCTCCGTGGCTGTTGCCTCTCCGCCACCTCTCCGCCGCCGGCCACTACTCCTCTTGCCTCTCCGCAGCCTCTCCTCCCACACCACATGCCCACACACGACACGTCGACGCCTCGCCCTGCCACCGCCGCGGCGCCGCCGTGGCGAAGTCCAGGCACCGCCTCATGTCGTCACCGACACCCCGCCTTCCACCGCATTCCACGACGCCGCCAAACCGCCCCCGCTGTAGGCCACCATCCTCGCCGCGCGGGCAGCCCGCTTCCCATCTCCTCCTGTCTTCCCCTCGGCGGTCGCAACCCACCCCCAGATCCACTGCGCCTAGCCGGACCAGGTCTCGTCGGCGTCTGGTGGAGGGAGTAGCTGGAGTGACGGAGGTCGCCGGACAGGTATAGTCGTGTGCAGGGCAGCTTGCTGACATGCGGTGCAGAGGGAGCTTGCCAACCGGGAAAGCAATCGGCGTGGAGGACCTCACCGGCGCGCAGAGTAGAGGGACCTCGCCTTCCGGAGGGATGGGGATTCAGGAAAGAGAGTGTAGGGGTTGGGGGAGGAAGGTGAGAGGAAGAGGTGCTTCACGTTAAAATTTGTCAGGTGCAATTGCTCTGTTTTCCTAAAATTAATCTGTTTATTGTTTGCTATGATCCGCACCTCCTTGCCCTCACCAACATTGCCCTAGATTGAGAGGCATCTAACCAGGTGAATAGATTAATTAGTAGTAAATCAATTAGTCAATTGATGCCTTCGCCAAAAAAGAAAAAGATCCATCTGCTATGCTAATTCCCTACTTTTTTAATGTTGCTCTGATTTTGACTTCTCCATCTTAATTGATTTCAAAATGCTTTCGCAAGGTCTGGATGGGTAATCCAGGTGGGCAGGCTGTGACCACGACGGTCATGCCATTGGACTGATTGTGCAGTGTGTGAATCAAAGAAAAAAAAGGTATAAATGGCAGGTAAATACTGAATATCTATATCTGTGGTCTACTATTTGTTGGATACTGATACTACATTTATCTTCGTTGGATATACAAATAAATTTCCTTAACAGCTAAAAATGCAGTGCAGATTTGCTGGATTTTCTATGGTATATATGAGATTATCACATGAGTTAATTTTTGGCCCATTTAATCATAATAAAAGGACTCTTAGCTAAGCTCTAGAAGCCATTCGTGTATCAAGTTTGTAAGCTATTGTAAATTGTGTGATCCATGGGCTACCGTCGCCAATCAGCACAATCAGTGCAGTAGGCAGGTATGATCAAATAAATGGTCATCAGAATGCTTCAGGTGCGCCTTTTGGTTTTATGAACTGCCACTTGGTTAGCTTTTGTTTCTACCGTGACATTATTATTATAGAGGACTCTATGTGCAGCAGCTATGTAATTGAGAGACCAAGATGCCTGCATTGGTTAGCGGTTTGTACGTATTATGGTTTTTAGATACATGTGGTTATTAGTCGGCATGTTTCTTTCTATGATTTAGGGAATCTGGCAAGTAAATTAAGAACAATTGGTGCCTACAAATGCTTTGGGTTTTATTTTGGGTTTACGAGATACCACAGATTATTCTTCGTTTGGTGCTACCGAAACCTGCTCAGGAACTGTGACACCAAATGGTAACATGTTTGTTCCTAAATGATTTTGGATATATATATATATATATATATATATATATATATATATATATATATATATATATATATATATATATATACAGAGAGAGAGAGAGATTGGCTACTATGCTTTATAAAGCACAGCCCCATCCGTGCGGCATACTCCTGTCCGTTGGATGGATTGCTATCTGCGGTCAGATATGGATGGACGGAGCGCTCTCTTCAGACGTAACGGCGCACTCACCTAACTCGCGACGCACTCACTTAACTCCTCACCTAACTCGCGACGCTCTCTTCCGCCTGTGCCTCCCCTCAGCCGCGTCGCCGCCTCCTGCTCGCCTAGCACTGTCGTCATCCTCATCGCCATGCCTATCGCTGAAGTCCCCAGCCGGCATTGGTCGCCTTCGCCTGCCGCCGGTGAGCACCCTACCGTGCCGCCCTCTCCTTTCTTCCTCCCCGGTGCCCCGATGTTTTTCTCCCATCTACCATGCGCCGTCGCCTGCTGTTGCCGCCGTGTTCTGCACGCCGCCGCTTCGCCTGTGTGCTGCTGCATCCCCTCTGCCTAGGTGAGCCCTAGCCGTTGCCGCCTCTAGAAGACACCGCTGGTGAGCCTCCAAACCACGCCTCCTCCTTGGACCGTCGTTGTCGTCTCCCCTACGCCCAAATCGGCGCCCCCTTTCCTCTCTACCGAGCGGCTGTCTCCGGAGAGGGAGAAGGATATGGAGGGCGAAGGGCACCGGGTGGCCGCGACGTCCCCAGCTGCCGCTCCCGCTTTGCGCCCTATCGCCGTCCATCCATCCAGGCGCCGCCGCCCCTCCTCTACCATGCGCCACCCCTCTGCTGCATCCCGAGTACACCGTCGCCACTGCTCCTGCAAGCTGTTGAACATTTTGATTTTTAATTGCAGCAACTAGCACCTTTGCTCATACCTTGGGCCAGCAAAGTATGGAGGATGATACCTAAATGCTTTTTTGAAGTTTAGTTTTTAATGCTACCGTGACTTTCATGTAATTACTTATTTTGGGTAAATGAAAGAAGATAATGAAGGGCTGGGAATAAATGGCAACAGGAAAATAATTAAAGGTGTAAAATGCAAGATAATAAATTATCGTGGCCGGGAATATTTTTCTTGTATTCTCTGTGCCAAAATACATTAACTGCATTTTTAGTGGAATTTTCAGAACACAGGAACTATTCTTAATAAATCAAAAATGCTTATCGAAATTTAAATCGCCCTGGAAAATCTTTTTCCTTTTTCCTTTCTCTTTTTCTTCTGTTGGGCCGGCGGCCCGCTCCTGTGCCGGCCTCCCTCCCCGCGCGCCCGCGCCCCTCGCTCACGCTCGCTCCCGCGCGCCTCCCGCTGACAGGCCGGGCCCGCCTATCAACATCGTCTTCCTCCTCCGTCCGAATCGGGTGGAGGGGAAAATCCCCGGAGCCGTTCGATCCGGCACCGCCTCACGCCTCCTTCCGCGCTTGCACTCGGTTCAAACGGGCGCGGACCGAGTCCGACCCACCTCCCCGAGTTCCCTGGCGTCCATGCCCCCTCACTCCCACGAATCGCGCGCACGATCTCCACGCCGCCACTCTCAGCAAGTCTATCCATCTACTGAAGAAAACTGCTTGCTCAATATGACGACAATTCATTGATCTCAAATACAACCACCTCAAGTATCAGCATGGCGGTTTATCAAATTCTGGCTCCGAAGTCCAAACTCCTTCCCCTTTTCTTATTTTTCTTCTTTTTTTGGTATTTTCCTGCTTTTTAGCCTTTTCTTTTACAAAGCAGCATTTTTGCATAAACCATCTTCCAAGCTTATTATGCTGATTCTAACATGCTGCATGATGGGCTAGGCACCAATTTGGTTCTCATTATCAACTATTGCTCATCATCCCTATGTGGCAGGAGGAAGCACCTCTTCAGCAGAAGACAGTGCCACGGTCATTATCAACATGGCATTTAGATTCTTAAACTTGCAAAAGTAATAGGGCGCCTGGATGGCTGGACGGCGATAGGGCGCAGAGCGGGAGCGGGAGCGGCAGCCGGGGACGTCGTGGCCGCCCGGTGCCCTTCGTCCTCCTTATCCTTCTCCCTCTCCGGAGACAGCCGCTCGGTAGAGGAAAGGGGGCACCGATTCGGGTGTAGGGGAGACGACGACGACGGTCCAAGGAGGAGGCGTGGTTTGGAGGCTCACCGGCGGCGTCTTCCAGAGGCGACGACGGCTAGGGCTCACCGAGGCAGAGGGGAGGCAGCAGCACACAGGCGAAGCGGCGGCGTGTAGAACACGACGGCGACGGCGCACGGTAGATGGGAGAAAAACATCGGGGCACCGGGGAGGAAGAAAGGAGAGGGCAGCGCAGTAGGGTGCTCACCGGTGGCAGGCGAAGGCAACTAATGCCGGCTAGGGACTTCAGCGACGAGCACGGCGATGAGGATGACGACAGCGCTAGGCGAGCAGGAGGCGGCGGCGCCGCTGAGAGGAGGCGCAGGCGGAAGAGAGCGTCGCGAGTTAGGTGAGGAGTTAGGTGAGTGCGTCGCGAGTTAGGTGAGTGCGCCGTTATGTCTGAAGAGAGCGCTCCGTCCATCCATATCTGACCGCAGATAGCAATCCATCCAACGGACAGGAGTATGCCGCACGGATGGGGCTCTCTCTCTCTCTCTCTCTCTCTACATATATATATATACACACACACACATGTTTGTTTAGAGTTATCATCACATGAAAATCATGTTTGCTCAGGTTCATAATTTTCTGGAATCATGTTTGGGGAGGTTCATATATTTCTGGATCATGTTTTAGTTTAATCTATGCTGATGCACTTTTGAGGTCAATCTATTGAATTGTTTATGTGGTACTTTTCTTTGAGTTTTTAAGTTGCATGTTTCAATGCTTCAAATGATGCTATTCTATAGTTCAGTTCACTTTATTACCTTTTGCGATCCCGATGGGTTTAATTCTTGACACAGGTGCGTAGCCATGTCTGACTGTTTGTTTTTCTTGTCATTGTCCCCTCATTGCAATTTCATTGATAGTTAAAACACAACATGTTTTTCCATATATTTTTGGATCATATAGGCATCAATTATTAGGCAACTATTAGATGATACAAGTGTGCAGATTTGCATTTCAATATTTCATTCCGTATTTCCAGAGTAAAGCTAAAATCCTACTATCTTTTCTTTCATGTCTGCAGTCAATTAAATATTTATACTCGTGCTTTGGAATTTTACAGGTGAAGTTTAGCACATTTTATACTTGACAGTGATGCACAAACAGGCAAAAGGAATGCTGCACAGGAGTTATTTTCTCCTGTGTTTTCCTCACTGCTTGATGCACTTTTTCATGCTCAGGTTTTGTTTCTTTTCCCCGTGAATTCATTTATTTATTTTTCTGACGATCAACTGAAAATACTATCTTACAAAATTGTGCATTTGGTCACAATCTATTTAACAAAACTGTGCATTTGGTCACAATCTGCTCAGCGCTTTTGGTTTGAAATTTAGAACTGCTATGCACGTTCCTGTGTTTGGGTGCTTGGATTGGATGAAATTCTGTAGAATTCGTTGTTCTTCTGGGACTTGTGTGCTTTCCAATTTGTGAATTCGTAATTACCCTCTTCTGGGACTTGCATTGCCATATTTTGAATTCAGCCACTGAAGTTTTAGTTTTTTGTATATCCTGCTGGAATGCCTATAAATTTCTTGGGTCGCCTAAACAATTTTCAGATATTATCAATCCAGCAGCTTCTGCGTACTGCTACACGCGAACTTCTCATTACACTACATGTGTGATGCACTAAGATGTTTGGTCTAATTTTGTCCTAACAAATCTCTGCAGGTAGATGGGCAAAGTGGAGGTATTATGCCTTCTAATTCATCTGATCAGTCTGATAGGTCTGACAAGCCCATGGACCAAAAGGTGTTAATTCATCTCCTATTTCTTGTACAATGTCACTTACACTTTCTTAATGACGGTATTTAGAAAAAGTATTTGTTATTCTGCAGGTGTTATGCCGGCTTGCTCAAAATCGTGAGGCTGCAAGAAAAAGTCGGCTGAGAAAAAAGGTACTATTTTTTTTAGAGTGGAGAAAAAAGTACAATAGCTATAATTTTTTGTCATATTATCTGTCTTTTTTTTGGACAATCGAAGTATAACTTCCGCTTCTGCACCAACTAAGCATGCACTCTATGTGTGTGCATGCAAGTATGTTTTTTTGCCTTAGATTTATTTAGATGACTTCGGGTTGCTTAATCAGGAAACTGTAATTGTATGATGGTGTAGTTACGTGAAAATGCCATTTATGAGCTTATGGGTGCGCCCGACTCAGGGTCATGGGTGTACAGATGCACACCCAACTTTTTTTTGTTGCACAATGGTCATTGTATAGCAGAAGTATTATGTATATATGCTACTAGCTATTCAAAATACTCCATATTCATGCCCCCAAACAATTTACTATGACGTTTTTTAAAAAATAATGTACCTTGATTATTTTGGGATGCTAGCTCTATTAGGAATAATCTGTAGACCTTGATTACTCTTCTACTCTTTATAGTTGCCTTAGATATTGTGGGTCCACCACTGGGTGAGTTGGTGAGTGGATGGATGGCTTTTATGTACATGCATGCTTGAGTACGCGACGAGATATTCAGGCTGAAGGGTGTTGCCGCAAAAGCTGATGTGTTTCATATACTTTTAGGCATGTGGAGAACACCTGCTGAAAGGTGCCTCTTGTGTCTTGGGGGTTTTCGTTCCTCTGAGCTTCTAAAGGTGCATAAGCCATATAAGAGAATTATAAAAGCATACCTCAGGGATACTTTTGAGTCCTAAAGAAAAAAGTCATTTTTAAAACTTTTTAATGGGTACTGCATTATAATACTAACTTCAAGCTCTTGTAAAATTTCAGCTTCTTGTGAATCAGCTTGAGCCTTTAACTGAGCAACAGTTGTTGGGACTATCGAACCTCCAACAGTCTTCTCAGCAGGCTGAAGATGCTCTATCACAGGGAATGGAAGAATTGCAACTCCTTGGCAGATACGCTGGCTGGGTCCCTTGGTCCATCAGGATCTTCAGGGAACGTGGCATACTACATGGGCCAAATGGCTATGGCCATGGGCAAAATTGGGACCCTTGAGAATTTCCTCCGTCAGGTAAAGCATATATCAAAATCATACTGTATATATTTCAAGCTGTTTTGCAATTTGCTGTTACCTCTAATTATGCCAAGCATATCCTCGTGTTATTGCCTGTAACAGGCAAAAGATTTTTTTGAAAGCTGATGCTAATTTGCTGATGACTTGACGAGTTACTGAAAAATGTGTGTTTCTTCTCTTATTTGTGCTTTTGATCCCGATCAAGTTCTGCAAGTTTTAGGTGCTTCTTTTTTCTGAAGAGTACTAACCTTTTTTCCGCCAGGCTGACAATTTGCGGCAGCAGACCTTACACCAATGTAACGAATTTTGACAATCAGACAAGCTGCCCGTGCTCTCCTTGCAATACATGATTACTTTTCGCGTTTGTGTGCCCTGAGTTCTCTTTGGCTGGCTTGGCCACGGGAGTAATCAATAGGGTGCATCACCGTCGATGCTTCATGAACTGATCTGGGAGGAACGGTGGAGCGGGACTGGGTTGCAATGCATTTGCAGAAGATTGGCGGTTCAGTTCCCCCAGTGCAAGTTATATTGACACCTTTTGGTTTCATGTTGTACCTGATGTTGTACAAGTAGGGGTAAAGCTTGTAACTTGTAAGTTATCGTGAATTTATGATTGGCAGATTGTACAATTATATTAGCAATAAAATAAAAGTAGATAAAGGCTGGAAGAATACCCAGCGATTACAGCGGTTGGAAAGGAAAAACAAATGCGACATCTTGGTGCTGAAATGGGTTGATTAATCGATTGTTCTAACTAATCAACCCATGATTGTGCAAATAATGGGTTCTAGATGGATGTGCTGTGTGTTTCAGTGTGGTATATTATCTGTGTTAACGCAATGTACAGAGATTTCTTTTTTTTTCCTGATCTCTATCCACACACACACACACAACATACATACATACATACATACATTGATCCGTTGAAAGCTGATACTTAGCTCTGATGATCCTGTTTCACAATAGAAGTAGTAGAACAAGATTGGCTTCTCTACTTCCAGGCAGCCCACCAGCGACGGCCCAGTCCGTTGTACCCCTCTCCCTTGCTTTGACTGACGAAGTGGGCCGGCAAGCCAAAATCTTCTCACGATATCTTTGCGCTCTGACGAGATCATAGCGCCGCTTGAAGAATCGGTCAGAGAGCTTCATCCTCACACAATCTTATTATTCATGATATATTTTTTTGACAAAAATTATTCGTGATTTATTGAGAACATATGTACAACCACATAATGTCATTATATTACAATCACATAATTTGACAAATAAGTTTGATAAATAACATAACAAAATTTTAATGTTAGATCATTAATTACACGTTCAACGATATATCTCATTAGTAAATTCACGGCAGCCGTGGATGTGTCCGCCTCCTCGACTGCTTGTCGCCGCTGCCACCAAATCGTTTCCACCACTACACCAGCAGCTCTTCACCGGCGTCTCCAAGTTTGCTCCGCACAATAGCTCAGCAACGACAAGAAGGGAACAAGTGGATGCTGGATCTGGCGGTGTTCGGATCGCTTAAGAAGACGGAGCCTGTGGTTGTAGCAAGGAGAAAAGGAGCTGGTTTGGCTAGAGGAGTTCCATCCGGTCGGTCGAGCTCGCGGTGAATTAGCCGGCGATGGCCTGAGGCGAGGAGAAGAGCTACAGCGGTCGCTGCATTGGTGTTGAGCCATAGGCGACGGGAGGCGGTGTTGATTTGGAGCAGCCATGCCAGGTAGGTGCCGCAGTGGTGCAGTATGAGGTGATGGACTTTCGAAAATTTGCCGAAAACTTTCAAAAAGTACTTGTTGAATACGATCTAACGAAATAATTTTTGGTATATCTATTGACGTAGCAAGAGAATGGATGTGAAAGCAATATCCCTGGCGATGCACGAGATCTCCTAAAGTGTATCGCTAATGCTCAGAATTAGAATTAGTTAAACCGAAGGGTATTTCTATATTATACTGACTACTTTTATTTTGGACATGTTTATGCCAGCAACATAATAATGGATTAAATTTCTGTTTCTCTTTTTTCTGTGAATATATATTGATCTCATATGTTCTTAATACACGGATATTATACTATCTCTTTGTCTTTATACATGCATTTGGACTGATTCTAAAAAAATTAATTTAACTAACATAAAATTATTATAGCACCGTAACGTTAACACGGACCTATTACTAGTTTGCATAGTCCAACTAATTAGTCTGCATGCACACTAACATTGTCGTTCTAACTTCTGGAATTTTCAAACTAATACCTATCTACTCTACTATATCCACTTATTAATTTTGAAAATTATGTTGCTGGATTTTGATCCTTTGTCAGTTTTTCCTAATAAGTGATAGGTTTTATGCATGCCATCCTATATCAATAATTTGCCGCATGTGTTACTTCGAAAAAAATAATTTGCCGCATGCCTAATCCAGATTGAGTTCAACGATTTGTCTTTCTTATTAAAATACTCATTGTTTTAGTAACTGCATGATTCCCCTAGCAAATTTACGTACAATTTAGCGATCTAATTTGATGTTCTCTATATCTTATATCAGCGTTTAAGGATAAACAATACGGTGTATGATTTGCTTGATGTTACTCGAAGTGGGAAATTAAGAAACATGGAAAGTCGATGTCTAAACAATTCGACGCTGGGATGCCACAAATCCCAATAGCAACGAACTAATTATTAGCCTTGACAACATAATAGTTACTGATGAAGAAGTTAGTGCAAATATTCTTCTAAAAACAGTGATGATATTTATATATGTCTTCACACTTATATTTGCTGCAGGGAACCATGATAGATGCATGTTATTATAGGGAAAAAAAATTTTCGATATGTTCAGGCCATTAATAATG
Source organism: Oryza meyeriana var. granulata (assembly GCA_003991445.1). Taxonomy (NCBI): domain Eukaryota; kingdom Viridiplantae; phylum Streptophyta; class Magnoliopsida; order Poales; family Poaceae; genus Oryza; species Oryza meyeriana. The sequence continues at coordinate 73,493 of RYFJ01001804.1, forward strand.
TCGATGAGTCCACATGATAACAAAATTTAAGGTTCGATCAGAAGAAGAATATCATCGAGTTGACAGTGACACAGACACTCAGCTTTTGTAACACTAGAACGGATCTTTAAATTTCCAAGCATGCATTCAGATTCTTTCCAAAAGAATAGCCTGCAAAATATATTTATCTATCAAGCGGTTGCCAGAGCACTATTTACTGGCAGGACAAAGGTTTTAATATCTTTTGCAGTTATTCATATCAACACCACCATTTTGCAGATGTCATTGGCTTAGTATTGTACATGTTACATATTCAAGAAACACAAACAAGTTGTGGGATATGGAAAATTCATGACAAGATGATCTGGCATGAGTGAGTTCGATTAAAATCAATTCATATATGTAAGTGTTAGCTGTAATGATTTTCGCCCTTAATATATGCAGAGATGAAAAGGTTAGAATCAGAATATGGAGTGATAAAGTAAAACTAATTGATGATGATTCATTGGCACATGCGATTATAGTAACATCTACGACAATTACAAGATCCAAAGGTATATTTGTTATTTAAATACATTGCATTTTTTAGTTAGCACGCTTTTATAATGATTGAAAAGGCTAATAAGATTACCTGTATGTATAGTACCCATTATCATAAATAAGTGCAACCTAAGTGCAAAACATGTATGAAACTTTCTTATAGCGAATCAAATTTCCATTGTCAAATGCTGGAATTTTCTAATCGTTAATTTCAAATTTTGCATCTGTCTAGGTGAAACCAAATTATAGTAACTTAGATTAGAAAAGGGATTCCAATTAGTTACCATAATCCCATGAAGTTTTAAGTTTTTATTTTAATCTAAAATCAAGACTCCGAGTACAACTCGCTACTTATAAATTTTACATTTCAGAACGATCGAGAAGCTAAAAAAAGTACAACTCAATAGATATTTATTAGTTATGAATCTCAAATTTATTAAATCATGAAAATAATATGATTAAAACTCCAAACTTAACCAAGTATGACTCGATATTTATTAGTTCATAAAAATTTTATAATTGAGACTTCAAATGGAGTGCAAACACTTATTAGCTCTAAATTTATAAATCAAATTACAGAATATGTTAAATTAAGACTCCAACATAAGTACATATCGGTGATTATTAATTTTGAAGTATTAAATTATTAAATTAAAAAAATTAGAAAGTACATGTGATTAAAATTTTAGAGAAATACTATAGCGTGCTTCCCGATCTTTTCAACAGCCCCATGCACATGGTGCCAACCGCGCATAAATATTTTACACGCGTCTTGATCGTCGCAACTGCCTCACTCGCGTAGCGCCAACTGCCTGTAAACATTTTACTCACGACTCAGATCGTGCCAATGCTCCACACGTGTAGAGCCAATCTCGCATACAAATTTTACCCGCGCTTCAGATCGTCCTAACCGTCCCCACGCGTCAGAGCCAAATGTGAGTAAACATTTTTAATGTGGTAATATTTTTACTGTTCATCGTTACCTCATTTATATTTACTTTTACCTGTTATCACGTCACGAGCCCACAACCCTCCCCACCACCCCACTATGCCCCTTTTTCGGATCTGATCGGACGCTAGAGCAGTTGATGTGGAGGAGCACGACGTTGCACCTCCACCGCAATCCTCTAGAACCGGCATAGTTCCGCCGGCGATGAGAGGAATAGATCTCGGCAGCAGCAGGTAGAAGGTGGCAGAGGGAGCTCGTTAGGTAGAGATGGGCAGCGGGGATCCAGATTAGGTGCCTCCCTCCGGTGGCCGTAACAATGGTGTGCTCGTGGGGCGGCTTGGGGAAGCTGACGGCTCCTATGCGTCGCCGATCTACCTCCTCTGGTGTGAATCTGGCAGTCGGCCCCTCCATTGTGTTAGCCAAGGATGGTCACGGGCATGGGATTTGTGCTAGGCGGTGAGCGGCTAGATCCTGCGGGAGTGGTGATGAGGTGACTGCCGCCCGTTCTAGGGCCCTACCATCCTCCGCCAATGGAGAAACTAAGCGGAGAAGTGGGTGCCAGGATGGGGGAGGCGGACAACAGCTGGATCCGGGGTGGAGGCGTCACCCAGCGGGATCAAAGGAGGACGGCGTTGCGGGCGCTTCTACACCAACCGGCAACGCGGAGAAGGGCAGCTGCTGTGGAACACGTCCAGCCTCTCCCATGTTTCCTCGTCGGCCGGTCAGCGGCCTAGATGCCGGGCGACGGCTTCCTTCTCCATGGACAGTGACAGAGGTGATGGAGGAGCTATGGCGGCGGCCAGCGAGGCTCAGATCCGGCAGCAGCACCCGAGGTGTAATTGTTTTACTCGGACTATGCGGTGCGATTTTGTTGTATTATGTGTAAATTTTTTACTTTGTATACGGATTTGTACTATGAATTTAGAAAATAAATTATTATGTGAATTATAGCGGTGGAAAAATTTTTACTACCACTTTGACATCGTACATAATACCCTTGGTAAAAATATTACTTTGCAGGAATTCCTAGTAGTGAGAATATTTTAGTCACTAGCAATTTTTCGCACAAAATAAAATCTTTTTACTTATATGACCATGCTAGATTATTTTTTTACTCACGGGACCATCGGAGAGGAAGCAGGATTTTTTCCACTTCTGGGACCATCCGGGCGGGGAAGAGCGAGTGGCCTATTGGCAGTAATTATTTTACTGTGTATAAAATCTAGACGTAGAGTAACCGAAAAACTAGGAGGTGAGGCGCTGTGAGGCATGATACTTATTAAGTAGCACACAGCGTGTTCTTTAACGTGACCGAAAATTTTAATGTTTATAATTTTAATAATAGTAAGACCGTGTCACGTGCGGGGCTTGGCGAGTAGTATTAACTAATTATTAATTACTAGCTAGTTAGCTTTGTTTCACCATTATCTAAGCAGATGGTAAATACGTGTAGACATGGCAAAACGGCGATCACGCGTCATGACTTGGCCTCTAATTGGCCTATCTAGTGGATGATTATACGTTAATCAAAAGGTTTACAAGTAACTTGGAAGCACATGCTGCAATTGATATTTTCTAGAAGTAGTCGGCATTTTGTTTGTTTCTGTCAGCTGATCAGTACTGTTTTTCTGTCGGCTCGTCGGTACTACCGTCCTTGCTAGTTTAGTACACTCTTCCAACTGATTAGGTAATTCTTTTATCTATTTTCGTCATGTTTCGCTTTCAATCTTTTATCGATATAATATGTCATGTTTTGCACGGCGAAGAATGTTCAGAATTGAAAAGTTCGCTGTCAATCTTAGATCGATGTATAGAAACAGCAAATAGAACCAGTGTATTTCAGGGACAAGATTTTTTCGTGTTATGGCCCAGTTCTTTTCAGCTGAATGAATGAGTGGATCAGCCATGGGATTATTTGATTGTGTTAGTATTTGACAATACGAACAAACGAATTAACTATTAACTATTATAAAATTGAGAAGTTTTTTTACCTAAAAATAAAAAAAATATATAAAGCTTTTGCAAGAATTTTACGTACCATTTAACTACGATAATCCATAATACATATAAGAGTGCTAAGAACAGGGCCTTTTATACAAAATTAATTGGAAGATTTGATGCTTGACAAAGCGTTATTTTTTTATAGAGATAATTGTGTTTTTACCCTTATTCTTATGTGCAATTATGATTTTACTCTTTCTTTTTAGGTTTGGTGATTTTGTCCCTGAGGAAGCTTTCATCTACCCTTGTTTTTAATTGCGGTTACATAGGACTAGAATTAGTGAGTTAAAGAAAGAAAAAGAAAAGAGAAAATGATTTAAGGACCGCTGTACCCTAGAGCTAAATTAGCCAGGACGATCAAATCTATCACGATATACAAACCAAATCCCTAACACTAGGAGCAGCAGCGCAGGCGGTGGTGGCGGCAGCCACTTGGGGTCTCCGGGCGGCGGAGGCGGAAAGAGCAGCAGAGGTGATGAGCCTGAATCGGCTCAGCGCCAACCTCGAGCGGCGGCTCCTCTATTTAGACCTCGACTGCAGCGACGCCGACGTCGACGTCGCCGACGATGGGCCGCCGCGCCTGTCCCCATCCACCGCCTGCATTGTCGCCTCGCGCAGGACCACCTTCTGCAACCTCTTGAATTCGCCGCTCGACGTGGTGTCCTGCGTGGACCCCGTGTGCCCCGACGACTCGTGCCCGCTCAGCTCAGCGACCAGGCCGGCAGCTCCTCCTCGCCAGAGAACTCTCGACCTCCCGTACGAAGCGAAGCAGAAACAACGCTGGCGTCGGCCATGGCCACCAGCAGCAGGCCACCGATCAAATGCCACCACCGGTTCTGCAATATTGATTAGTTCAGCCTTTTTGGATGCGCAACTTAATTGTTTTTTAGTGATCGACGTTGCAAGCTTTTAACTGTGGATAAATTAAGATGTAGTGGCAGAGTGCATGTATTTTGCACAACCATATTTGTCATATTTTGTAAAAGTTTGTCAAAATTTATGGTTAGATTTGAATTATGTCAAAAATCAAGTTAAAAAGGGGCAAATTTTATGCCAAAATCCTTACAAAAATAGGGGCAAAAATACAACTGATATATAAAAGTAGGGGTACAATAATAGGCAATGATACAAATGTCTTTTTACCATAGATTTAATATCGTCAACATGACTTAACAGCCCAAGGACAAATTCAAGATTCATTTCAAAAATACGAGGGCAAAGTCACAAACTCTAAAAAATAGTGCAAAATCACAATTACATATGAAAGTAGGGGTAAGGATACAATTATCTTTTTTTATAAGTGGTTAGTATTATACAGGATTTTATCACCTAGTATTTGCAGCCTGTTTTGTTGGCATTGCCTAGCTATGCCATACTTTATTGTGAAATTCTCAGGGTCACGTTTTACACAACAAAACTCTTTTTGCAAAACTTAAATTTCCCACACTGCGTAGCATGCCTATACGACCAAAATTTACAAATTGGAAGTCATTTGCTCTGCAGATTGAGAGCTACCCACATGATAACCGGCACAGATTGGATATGGCCAAGGATTGGTTGATTAGGTGAATGATTATCACATGGTTTACAGTTTGGATATGTAATAATGAAGCACAGATTGCAATTAATTTTGTTAAGAAGTCATTTTAGGCTAGCTAGTTGGGATCGTTAAGTGATTTGGTAACGTCAAAACTAAATAAACACACTGGTGATGTTCTGTTTCTCGTCTTGTCGGCACGTACTACTGTACTAGTTAAGTAGTACACCCTTTCAGCTAACACACTCTTTTTTATTATGATTCACACATACTAGGTAGGAAACCATAGGGCATGGAAGTTGGAACAAAAAATTCGTTCGTCTAAAATAATAGGAAGTGTTCACTGCAAATCATACATGGATGCAAACAGCTGCGGCATACAATTTGGTACAAGAGTAGCTAATTGATAGTATTAACTCGTGGAAAATATGAGTAAATTAATATTAATAGTTGGAAAATTTTACATCTGACAGCATAACATATTTTAGTTCAAATGTGCAGTGGTACGGTGTACTGAAAGTACTACCACATAAACCCTCATTCTTAACACCTTATTGATGTGGACGTGGGTGTCCCGATCTTTCGATAAGAGGGTAAGTCGATTGGATAGAGCGATATTAGCGATCTGACTAGAACCATCCAGAGATGTTGCGCCTTAGCAATCATTACACCAACTCGAGAGGCTATTCGCAATCTCGATGGATACACGATCAGCCCAACCATGAGGGTAATTGTTCCTGTAAGCAATCGAGAACTAGCAAGAATAAGATGAACAAGCAACTCAATTTACAAATAAAGATAAAGGTTTAACTCAAAGAGAACAAATGATGGGGTTCCGAAGACGAGCAAACCGGCGATCTAACTGATCACGGGATTACACGGTAAAGTAGCGACACTAACTTTAATCTAATAAAACCCAATCTGTTTGTGGTGACTCTAAAGGTATTAATAGGATGGAAGGACGACCACAGGGGTGTTAGGGTCGTTCTCTAACCCTAGGACGCGTCCCTAATGGACCCAACTTGATACATGGGCCTTCGGCCCAAAAACGGTGACGTAACACCTTAAATAGGAAACCTTTTATCACTAAAATGATAATTGCAGACAATTCCGAGCAGATATGAGCATGAATCCAGATCCGTTGGAAAATAGACTTGATAAGATTTCCGTGAAGTACTAGAACTCCCAAATCGGAGTTCGTATGAAGTCGTGGCGGCCGTCTCAAGTTGGTGCTGTCCTACAGTCTGAATCCAGCCTGCGCGAATCCCTTTCCTTGTTAATCTCCACCCTTTCCTTGTTGATCTTCTCCATTATTTCTGAGCAACAATAACATGTGCGGATCTCCATGGTCTACATAAGTTGGAGACAAACTTAGAAACGAACTCACCTGGTAATTAAGCTGACGTGCACGAGCGCGCGTAAGCGGCGGCGTAGGTGTGGACGTATCGATGGTGTTGATGTCCTCATCATCCCCCTAACTTGCATTTGAGTGGTCATCGACTCAAGCTCATCTTTTTCGTCCAACTATGGCTTCAAATCTGCAATGTTAAATGTGGGACTAACCCCAAAATCTGCAGGCAGATCAAGCTTATATGCATTCTCATTAATTTTCTCTATCACTTTAAAAGGTCCATCAGCTCTAGGCATCAATTTAGACTTTCTCAAATTAGAAAAGCTATCCTTACTCAAATGCAACCAAACCAAATCTCCGGGTTTAAAAATCAATTGCCTTCTACCTTTATCACCAGCGATCTTGTACTTAGGATTCATGTGCTCTATGTTTTCTTTGGTGGTCTCATGCAGTTTTAACATCAATTCAGCACATTGCTTAGCATTAAAATTCAATTTTTCAGAAGATGGTAAAGGCAACAAATCAATTGGAGCGTGAAGCACCAACCCATAAACAATCTCAAACGGACACATCTATGTAGAAGAATGCAGCGAACGATTATAGGCAAATTCAATATGAGGCAAACAATCTTCCCACATTTTAATGTTCTTCTTCAAAACTGCCCGTAAAATAGTAGATAAAGCTCTATTCACAACTTCCGTTTGACCATCAGTTTAAGGATGACAAGTAGTAGAAAATAAAAGCTTAGTTCCCAATTTAGCCCATAAAACTCTTCAAAAGTGACTAAAAAATATAGTATCACGATCAGAAATAATTGTATTTGGCACACCATGTAAGTGAACAATCTTTCTAAAGAATAAATCATCAATATGAGTAGCATCATTAGTTTTATGACATGGTATGAAGTGTGCCATTTTAAAAAATCTATCCACAACAACAAAGATGCTATCACGTCCCTTCCTATTCCTAGGCAATCCCAGCATAAAATCCATTAAAATATCTTCCTAAGGAACGCTAGGTACGGGTAAAGGCATATACAAACCATGTGGATTTAATCGTGACTTAGTCTTTTAACAAGTAGTGCAGCGAGAAACAAACCTCTCCATGTCCCTTCGCATCTTTGGCCAAAAGAAATGACTCGCAAGAATGTCTTCCGTCTTCTTTGCTCCAAAATGCCCCATCAGCCCGCCTCCATGCTCTTCCTGTAGCAACAACAAACGAACGGAGTTAGCTGTAATGCATAGCTTGTTAGCTCTAAACACAAACCCATCATTGAGGACAAATTTATTCCATGTCTTTCCATCCTTACAATGCAACAACATATCTCTAAAATCAGCATCATGCACATATTGGTTCTTAATTGTGTCTAATCCAAAGATTTTATAGTCACGTTATGTTAATAAGGTATACCATCTAGACAAAGCATCAGCAATGATATTCTCTTTCCCCTTCTTATGTTTTATTATATAAGGAAAAGACTCAATAAATTCAACTCACTTAGCATGTCTATGGTTCAATTTACTTTGACTACGAATATGCTTCAAAGATTCATGATCAGAATGTATAACAAACTCTTTGGGCCATAAATAATACTGCCAAGTTTCTAAAGATCAAAGTAAAGTATATAATTCTTTATTATAAGTGGAATAATTCAGCATAGGCCCAAATAATTTCTCACTAAAATATGCAACAGATTTATCTTCTTGAATTAGCACGCCCCCAATCCCTATTCCGCTAGCATCACACTCAAGTTCAAAAGTCTTCCCAAAATCAGGAAGTTGGAGCAATGGGGCATGAGTCAATTTGTCTTTAAGCATATTGAAAGCGTCTTCTTGTAGTTGCCCCCATTGAAACTGGACGCCTTTCTTTGACAGCTCGTTCAATGGTGCAGCAATTGTACTAAAATCCCGCACAAAACGACGATAGAATCCCACGAGTCCTAGGAAACTCCACACCTGTGTGACTATTTTAGAAGTCGGCCAACTCTGAATTGCCTCAACCTTGGCTTGATCAACCTCAATCCCCTGCGGAGTAACAACATAGCCAAGAAACGAGACTTAATCGGTGCAAAAACTGAACTTCTCAAGGTTACCAAATAAACGTGCAGTGCGCAAAGCATCAAAAACAGCACGTAAATGATTAAGATGATCCTCTAAAGATTTGCTATAGATTAGAATATCATCAAAATATACCACCACAAAGCGACCAATAAAGGCACGTAAAACTTCATTCATTAATATCATGAAAGTGCTAGGCGCATTAGTTAAACTAAAAGGCATCACTAACCACTCATACAATCCAAACTTAGTTTTAAATGCTGTTTTTCATTCATCTCCCAATTTCATGCGAATCTAGTGATAACCGCTATGCAAATCTACTTTAGAAAAAAATGATAGAGCCACTCAATTCATCAAGCATATCATCTAACATAGGAATAGAATGACGATATCGAATTGTAATATTATTAATAGCTCTACAATCGACACACATATGCCATGACCCATCTTTCTTAGGCACTAAAATCACCGAAACAGTACATGGACTAAGAGACTCGTGTACGTACCCCTTGTCAAGAAATTCTTGAACTTGATGCTGAATCTCCTTTGTTTTCTCTGGATTGGTCCTGTGTGGCGCACTGATGGGTAGGGAAGCTCCGGGAATCAGATCGATTTGATGCTCAATCCCACGCATCGGTGGCAGCCCCGGCGGTATCTCCTTTGGAAAAATATCCTCATACTCCTGCAAAAGGTTAGTGACCACAGGAGAAAAAGAGAAGGGTATATCCTCAAATGAAAATAAAGCTTCCTTGCATACCAAAGCATAGCAAACAGCATTACTTGTATCTAAATTAACAATATCAGATTTAGTAGCGAGCAAACAAACACCTTTCATTTTAATCACATTTTTCTTGTCATGTTCAGATTTAGATTTTTTTTTCTTCTTATGTTGCTCGAGTTCTTTTGCTACAATCTGATTTTCACTTTTAACATGCCCCTGATTTTTCTCTTTATTAGCTCTAGCAACCTCATCCTTCAAAATAGCTTCAGGAGACATAGGATGTAATAATTTTCTTTTCATTATGCATAAAAGAGTATTGATTCGTTCTACCATGATACAACGTGTCTTTATCATATTGCCAAGGTCTACCCAACAGCAAGGAGCAAGCATGCATAGATACGACATCGCAATCAACAAAATCACAATAAGAACCAATCGCAAAATTCAACCGAACCAAATGTGTCACCTTAACTCTGTCACTGTTGTTGAACCACTGAATGTAATATGGATGCGGGTGTGGTTTAGAGTGCAACACAAGCTTAGTAACCATCTTAGTACTTACCAAGTTTCTACAACTTCCCCCATCGATAATGGTGCGACAGGCTCGCTTGTTGACGACGCACTTTGTTTGAAATAAGTTATGCCGCTGGTTCTGCTCCGCTTTGCTCATTTGTGCACTCAACACACGCTGCACAATAAGACTCTCATAGTGCTCGGCATCTTCAACAACAATATGTTCCTCATCGTCACTTCTTGCATCATTAGCTGCAAGCAATGTGTCGATGTTTTACACCGGCAATATGATTATGGGGCTACTCGGCGAGGGGAAATCCGATGGACTGCAAAGGAACACAAGGAAATTTTATACTGGTTCAGACCCTCGATGAGAGGTAATACCCTACGTCCAGTTGTGATGGTATTCCTTTGAGGATGTATGTGGATCAATGATCTCGTGTGTTGTTCTGTCCTCAGGGGGCGCCCTGCCTCCCCTTATATACTGGGGGACAGGGGTACAAGGTAGGAGTCCTAGCCGGATACGGCCAAGAGATTTCCTTCTTAGAGATACATCTTACCTAGCTAAGATTGTATATTCCTTTTTGTACAAGGCAAAATCTACCGGATGCTACTATATCTCTAACTACAGCGGCCCATCCTCTATCCGAGTGGCCCATATGTTTGTGATGAGGTAGCCGGGGCCCATGACCTCCACAGTAGCCCCTGAGACCTTCATAGTTGAGTCACAGCTGATGCTGAGTGCTCGTCCTCCACGGTGAAGATTACCCGAGTGCATTGCTCCCGAATACTCTTTATCCGAGTCCTGCTTCATGTCAGCTGGCAGCGAGGCTATGAAGGGCTTCATGTAGATGAATGAATAGTATGCGCCGAATAGGCGCACCTATTAGGTGTAGCCCCCGACTTTGTGCTTAATTGTGAAGACAATTAAATATAAAGTCAAAGATCTTTAACCTTGTAGTCTTTCCCGAGTAGATTACTACTGGTATATAAGACTCTTCGGTATCATGTCAACCGGAATATGATTTATAGTCTTGCCGAGTAGAATGCTACTCGTATATGGGACTCTTCAGCTTCATGTCAGCTGGAATAGGGGGTTTATAGTCTTTCCCGAATGGCCTCCCACTCGAGAGTTAGACTCCTCAGTGTCATGTCAGCTGGAAAAGATATTTATAGTCTTTCCTGAGTAGTATACTACTCGGAAGTTAGACTCTTCAGTATCATATTAGCTGGAATAATGTTGCTCATGACAACTGGTGGCCAAGCATGTAGGCCGAGTACCACTTTATGAAAATAAATCTGTTGCGTGGTCAGGTGTACTCGAGAAAGATACCTGCATCCCCAATTTTAATGAAGACCAGCTTGTGATCCTTATAAGGATATATCCTCGATACCTGGTGGATAAGACAGATACCCAAACACATATGTTTACCAATTAGGCCTTCATGAAGCATATCTGTTTATCTCATCGGTTCCTGTTGGTAGCATCAGCACTGCGATTTTAACTCAGCCTGCCAGCGGCCCATATTGAGCGTGCTGCTGTAGGAACTCATATCTTCGGTGGCCCAGCTTCAACTGTGTAGGCCCAAGCCCATTTAGTCGGCACATGCTCTATAAAGGCTGAGGGAGAGAGAAAAGATTCCTCTATCTTCCCCACGTGACCAATCGTTTCGTCTTTCCAACTCCGGGCCGAAATTTCGCTTCCTGCTCTGCTAGGGTTCGCCATTGCTTGCTCCTCCCCACCAAAGCTCGAGCGATTCCGCATCCATTTGTTGATTCCAGGCCCCCGACTTTATTTCCCCCAAATTTCTTGTTCCCCCAGCCATGCCAAAGGTTCCAGATGTTGTCGGGGCGTCAGATGATGGGTGGCCGATCTCGGACTGCAGCCGGGCAAAGCTGGAGAGGTTGGAGAAGTCGCTGCGGCTGCAGAGCCGCGACATTATCCGCTGGCGGCCGGCCGAGGGTGAGTCAGTCCCAAATCCCCAATCCGGCGAAACTGTTGTTTTTGCATCTTTCTTTGACCAGGGTTTGTTTCTCCCTTCTTCCGAGTTCCTCCGCCGCCTTCTTAATTTTTACGGATTAGAGTTGGTGAATCTGCATCCCAACTTGATCCTACAAATCTCAATATTTGTGACTCTCTGTGAGTGCTACTTGGGTGTGGAACCCCACTTCAATTTCTTTAGGCATCTATTCCACATCAATCCCCAACCTTCTAAGAATAAGGTTCAGGTGATTGGGGGGGCTGGCCTTCAGTTAAGAAGTGAGATGAAAAAGGTATATATTAGTCTTCCCTTGAAGTCTTCCTTGAAAGGCTGGCACAAGGAGTGGTTTTATTGTTTCGATCTGGTGCCCTCCCTGCCTGCATTCAGCGGGAAGCCCCTGACAATCTCACCCAATTGGTCATCGGACCCGACCTTCGAAGAGATGAGCCAAGTGCATCAGCTGCTGGCCAGGTTGGAGAAGTTCAAGGAAGCCGGCCTAACTGGCCCTTGGGTGGCCAAGCGTTTCCTGACCCGGCGCGTTCAGCCGCTGAAGCTGAGGAGCGAGTTCTGCTGGGACTATCAAGGGAAAGATGACCCCGACCGAGAAAGCCTAGAGGTGATCGGCTAGCAAGAAGTGACCGAGATCTTGTTCACCTATTTCTCCAATGGGGTGATCGAGATCGAGGACACGGAGCGCTGCATCGCGGCCTATAACCGGAACCGGCCCTGTCCCGAGGTAACATCTGCTTCTCTTCCATAATGAATGCTTGTAGACATATATCTGTAATTGCCCAGCATTGTGTGATGTATGTTATTGAATTGCTTGTAGTGGTGCAAGGAGTTTGATGACGACTCCCGTCCGTTGTCGGCCACAAAATCGAAGAAAAGGCCGAGAGGTCCTTTGGCCACCTAGCCCGACTCCGAGAGAGCGGGGAAGAAACCCATTGCAGATCGGGGCAAGGGGAAGGTTGTGAAGTCGAGCCCCACCGCCAGGAGTCTGAAGATAAAGGACGCCGCCGGTGCGACGCCCAGGTCGTCGAGTCCCCAGCCGGGACCCGCGCTGTCGAGCCCCACATCATCGAGCCCAACGAGAGTGCCACTGAGTACGAAGTCGACCACAGCGCCGTTGAGTACCCAGCCGGTCACACCGCGGACGGGGCCAACCAGGGCTAAAGTGCCACCGCCGACTGTCGTGCCTTCTGGCCCGACAGCCAGCAGCCCTCCTGTACCGGCCTCTGGATCTCCCGAACAGAATCTCAAGTTTTCCAAGAGGTGGGTGGTTCTGGGTCTTCTGAGAATCATGTTTATGACTGTGTCATCTTGATGTTGGATTCGTTGCGCAGGAGGCGGGTCGACATTGACCTCAAGAGGGCCACGCCGGCCACTCCCGCTGCCGATCCTGCCCCAGCCGAGTCGGCGCCAGCGAGCACACCTGCTGAGCCGGCGGCGTTCCCAGTTGTAGAAACTGGGACAGCCCTGACTGCAGGGCCGCCGACACCGGTTGACCAGGGGATGGTTGCCAGAGCCGCTGCCCCAGCTCCTGAGCCAGCGCCTGTTGTCGAAGCCGTCGCGGCAGCACCTGAGCCAGTGCGGGTTGTTGACGCCGTGGCTGCAGCCCCTGAGTCGACCCCCGAGGCCCCGAGGGCCACCGAGTCGGGGGCCAGGAGTCCGTCGCCGTCCTGGTCGTCGTTGTCATCGTCATTGCTGTCTCCTCCTTCAGATAAGCCGGACCTCCCCAGGCTCGAAGCTCCTCCTCGCAATTTCCCGTGGACGTTCCATTGGACGGCGCCCGACGGAACCGCAAAGAGTTATAGGCATGACGAGGCTGCGGTGGTAAGGGAGCGCGAAAGCTTGCTGCGTGCCACACTCACCACGTCCCAGGGGATCCAGGCACGACCCTCGTCGTATTATAGTCTTGGTTATCTTGCTCGTATGAGTTATCTGACGGCTGACTTTATTTTGCTCTATTTTTCCCCGAGTAGAAGCTCGTTGATCGCTCGGAGATGATGAGCGAAGTCTTGATGCGGGTTGCCCCCTAGCTCCAAGAGTTAGACCAACTCTGGGCCTTGAAGGCTGAGGTAGAAGGGCGCTGCCAGGAGAGGGAGTCTTGGCTGAGTGACTCCCTTACTCAGCTCAAGGCCGAGAATTGGGACCAAGCCAGTAAGATTAGAGGTGAGCCTCCAAGATGTATCTTTCTGACCAGATCCATAGTATATTTCTTCAGCTATGTTGTTCCCGACTGCCCGGTTGTACCTTGACTGCAATGTCTAGTTCTTGACTAATCTGTCTTGCAGCCCTCGAAGCCGAGTTGAAGGCCTGAACAAAGAGGGAAATCGAGCTGAAGGAGGCCGAGAAAGCCAGGGCCGAGCTTGAAAAAGACAAGGCCGACCTAACAAAGGCCAAGACCGAGCTTGAGCAGGAGAGGGCCGAGTTGAAAGAGGCCAACGACAAGCTCGGTAAGGAAAAAGTCGAACTGGAGAGGACCATAGCCAGGTGGGAGGCCGACTACGACAGTAAGTCTCCCTTTTGACACTGATCTTAACCAATCCGTTGATTATCCCATCTATAGCCTTACCTGACAAGTTTACTTGTCGGTGAACCCGGGTAGTTGCTAGAGCCAACTCCCGGGCCCAATTTCAGGCTTACGAAGAGGAGATAAAGGTGGTCAAGGAGTCACGGGAGGCTCTCCTCGGATCCGTGAGAGGGCTCCTTGACATCGTGGATACTCGCCCTGTGGGAACCAGCTACAGCTCGATCGCCCAAGTGGAGGCACACCTGGAGGATGCACCGAGTGCCCTGAAACGGTACTCGGATGAGCATGTCATTACCGGTGTGGCCCGAACCCTGGCTATGACCAAGTCCATCTACCCAAGGGCAGATGTTGAAGCCATCGGGGAGGGGTTTACCGAAGAGACAACTCCTGAGGAGGCGCTGGAGCTGATAGCCAAGGAGAGGCTGACTGTAGACATTATCACCAGGGATCTGGATCTTTAAAACAGTACATTATGCAGTCGGTGTATTGTGGTTTTTTGTAAAGACATGTGTAAATATATATGCAGTGCCGCCAAGCTTTATTACTTAGTTGTCATTAGCTTTACTCGATTATATGGTCTGCACCGAGTTAGTCTGTAGGAACTTAATAAAATCGTTCACCACAAAAAGCTATACTCGGGCAAACATAATAAAGTCGTAGTGAAGCTTCGTAACTTAAGTAAGATAAGCTTGTATATTATTGACAGAGCATATAAGATACATGCAGCCCCCGACTCACTACTCGGTTGAAACAAGCGGCGTAGTGAGTCCGAGTGGAACTGTACACATGGAAGAAATAAGGAACTCAGGTATAGAAAGGACGTAGCTGTTTTATGTTTCATGAGTTGCTGATGAGGGCACCGTCTTCAATCTTCAGTCGGTAGGCGCTTGGCCACATGACCTCGGCTATAATGAACGGCCCTTCCCAGATTGGGGATAGTTTGTGCCTATCTTTGGTGGTTTGTATGTTCCTCAAGACGAGATCTCTGACCAAAAAGGCGTGGCCACAGACATTGCGATTGTGGTAGCGACGCAGGCCTTGAAAATATCGTGCCGACTGGATTGTTGCGATATCCCTTGCTTCTTCCAACTGATATAATTTGACCAATCAGGTATTATTTGAGATGTCTTCTGAGTAAGCCCGAACTCGTGGAGAGCCGAACTCTAACTCGGTTGGTAGAACAGCCTCGGCACCGTAGACCAGAAAGAAAGGGGATTGCCCTGTTGCCCGACTAACCGTGGTTCTGAGAGACCAGAGAACAGATGGGAGTTCTTGGACCCACCGGCCCGTGTATGGTTGTAGTCGGTCGAATATCCTTCCTTTGATGCCTTGTAAGACCATGCCATTGGCTCTTTCGACTTGCCCATTGCTCCGCGGGTGTGCCACGGACGCATAGCAAATCTTGATGCCAAAGTCATCACAGAAATCTTGAAACACGCCGCCCGTGAACTGAGTACCGTTGTCGGTGATGATGTGGTTGGGGACCCCGAATCGGTATAGTATACTCATGATGAAGTCCTTTGCTCGTGCCGCTGTTATGGTTGCAATGGGTTTGGCCTCAATCCACTTGGTGAATTTGTCTACTGTGACGAACAAGTGTGTGAACCTTCCTAGCGCTTTCTTGAAAGGCCCGACCATGTGAAGCCCCCATACTGCAAAGGGCCAAGAGATTGTGATTGTTTGGAGTTCCTGGGCTGGGAGATTGGTTTGTCATGCGTAGAACTGGCAACCCTCGCATGTGCGAACGATGTCTTTGGCATTTGTGACTGCTGTTGGCCAGAAAAATCCCTGCCGGTAAGCCTTTCCGACTAACGTCCTGGATACAGCATGATTGCCACATACGCCCGAGTGGATTGACCGCAGGATCTACTTGCCTTCCTCGGTGGTGACGCAGTGCATGAGGACACCGGATGCACTTCTTCAGTATAGGTCTTCTCTGACAACTAAGAAATTTTTGCTTCGACGTTTAATTCGTTCAGCTTCATTGTGATCTTCTAAGAGTTCATCATCCAGGAGGAATTTAAGAACAGGAGTCCGCCAATCTTGACATATGTGCAGCACCTCGTCTGTTGTCGGGGTAGGTTCGCCTCCCGACTGCTCTGGCGCTAGTTTCCTCTTGACTGACAGCTCCATGAGTTGCTCAATGAAGATCCCTGTCGGGACCGCCTCTCGCTTGGATCCCATGTTTGCTAGCTCGTCTGCAGCGTCATTGTATTGTCGTAGGACATGTGTTATCTCCAGCCTGTTGAACTTATTTTCCATCTTGCGGACCTCCTGGCAGTATGCCGCCATGGTGTCGTCGAGGCATGTCCAGTCCTTTATGACTTGGGTTACCACAAGTTGGGAGTCTCCTCGCACAACCAGTCAACGGATGCCGAGTGATATGGCGATGCGGAGCCCATGGATGAGTGCCTCGTACTCGGTGACGTTGTGGGAAGCTAGGAAGTGGATTTGTAGGACGTACTTCAGTTTTTCATTGGTGGGGGACGTCAGTATGACTCCAGCCCCGGCGCCGCCGATCCGTAGAGAACCGTCGAAGTACATTGTCCAGTACTCTAGCTTTGCTGTTGATGTAGGTATGTGAACTTCTGTCCACTCGGCCACGAAGTCGGCTAGGGCTTGTGATTTGATTGCTGTCCGTGGCTGAAAGGTGATGTCGAACGCCATCAACTCGAGTGCCCATTTAGCGATTCAGCCGGTGGCCTCACGGTTATGTAGGACATCTCCGAGTGGAAACGATGTGACCACCGTGACTTGATGTGCTTGGAAATAGTGCACCAGCTTCCGAACAGTGATGAGTAGGCCATAGAGCAGCTTTTGGACCTGCGGATATCTTGTCTTCGAGTCAGCAAGAACCTCGCTGACAAAGTAAATAGACCATTGAATTTTCTGGATGTGACCCTGTTCGGATCGCTCGACCACCAGCACCGTGCTGACTACCTGAGTAGTTGCCGCCAGATATAGCATTAGCGGTTCTTGGGGCATGGGTGACGCCAACATGGGGGGTGATGTGAGAAATTGCTTGAAGTCTTCGAAGGCTTGCTGGGCGTCGGGAGTCTATTGGAAATTGTCTAGTTTCTTCAATAACTTGAAAAAGGGCATACCTCGTTCGCCTAGTCGGGAAATAAATCGGCTGAGTGCTGCCATGCAGCCTGTCAGCTTCTAGACGTCCTTCTGGTTAGTCAGGGGGGGCATGTTCATTATTGCGTTGACTTTTTCTGGGTTGGCCTCGATGCCACGATGCGAGACGATGAAGCCGAGTAGCTTGCCGGATGGCACACTGAAGGCGCACTTTTCCGGGATTAACTTCATCTTGAATCTTTGAAGATTACGGAAGGTTTCTTCCAGGTCAGCAATGAGGTCTTCTTTGGACTTGGTCTTGATCACCACGTCGTCGACGTAGGCCTCCACGTTGCACCCGATTTGAGTGTGTAGACACCGCTGAATCACCCGTTGATACGTTGCTCCAGCGTTTTTCAAACCTAACAGCATAGTGATGTAGCAGTACGCTCCAAACGGCGTGATAAAAGACATCTTGAGACAGTCCTCTTCCTTCAGGCTGATTTGGTGGTATCCCGAGTAGCAGTCGAGAAAACTGAGAAGGTCGCACCCTGCAGTTGAGTCCATCACCTGGTCTATTCTTGGTAAACCGAATGGGTCTTTGGGGCACGCCTTATTGAGATCGGTGTAGTCAACGCACATGTGCCATTTACCGTTTTTCTTCCGGACCATAACTGGGTTTGCTAGCCAATCCGGGTGATAGACCTCTTTGATGAACCCGGCTGCGAGAAGCTTGGTTATCTCCTCCCGAATAGCATCTTTACGGTCTTGAGCGAAGCACCGTAGCCGATGCTTGACTGGCTTGGCGTCTGCCTTCACGTTGAGAGCGTGCTCGATCACCTCCCTTGGTACGCCTGGCATGTCGGACGGTTTCCACGCTGTTGACGCCGAAAACCGCCGGGTGTGCCGAAAAGCTTGCTGACGATCTGGTTCGGCGTCTGGTGACACGCGAAGGCCTGGGAGATCTGCTTAGCTCCAGTGCAGGTCCTAAAATATTTGAGGTTCGCGGGCGTGCCAGTCAATTTGACCCAGCAATTGACAAGGAGATGAAGAAATTAGATTACTGATCCAATCGGCCAGCAAGCCGATACGGATTCCTTCCAGCCGATGCCGCTATGCTCGTGCCCGGGCCTCTGCCTGTACTCGCGCCCGGGTCTCGTGCTCGCGTCCGGGTCCTTGTTGGTCCTCGTGCCCGGATCGGCAGCAATTGCGCAATCGGCTATCGGCCGATACGGGCTGATATAGACTCCTCGTAGCCGATAGCCGATGGCACCTGTGTATCGGCTAGGAAACCGATAGTGCTATGAGCAAATAGACAAGATGTCAGTATAACATGTGCATCGGCTAGGAGCCGATTATCAATAGATAAGCAAAATAGTAAGCCAGCCGACTGCCGAGGAAACACATATGCATCGGCTAGAAAACCGATGATAATATAGATGACCAAAACAGTATGGATAATACAGTCGGCTTTATAAAAAGATAACCTATCGGCTAAGCACTCCGATAGAACGTCGCATATACACCGATCAGCCCGACAAGGATAAATCTATTATTATCGATCTAGTAGTTCAAACCTAACTGATGCAGCACAGATCGATAATAGTAAAGGAACCTCAACGAGCCGATAGACCTAATGCAACTGTGATGAAAATAACTTACCGGCTATACATTCCGATAAGACGCTTGCGCAAAAAAACCATCAGCCTAGCAGGAACGATTTATCGCTGGCAGTTCAGTAGGTCGGACCCAACCGATGCAGCACGAACTGATGATAAATCGCCCCCAGTAAACTGATAAGATCTACGCACGCGTGATGTGATATACCTGACCAGCCTAAGAGGTCGGACCGAACCGATGCAGCCGTAGACAGATCCGATACACCGTGGTAAGCCGACTACCATAGACCGACTAGAATATCGGACCTAACCGAGAAAGTCCTAGCCGATTGGTAGTCGGGGTAACGAGACTTGCCCTCTCGCAGGAGTTCGGACCTAACCGATGCAGCCCCGCTCGAGAAGCAAGAACCCGTTGGTAAAGGGTGGCGATGCGCCGAAGTTGTATTGATCGATTAGATTGATAGTGTACAAGGTACCCGGGCATACGTATATATACCCCGAGTTGGTACAGTCCTAATAGGACACGAAACAGAACTTTCCTAACTAGAAAAGAAAAACTAACAGGTCTGATCAGACAAGAGATCAGGTTTCCTAAAAGATAAAACTATCTAATAGATAAGATAAATAACTGCCATAACGTGGTCTTCACGATTCCTTCCCAAGCTCGGACTCTTCTGGATTAGTTTCCAATGGCTGATATCGCTTCTTTCCTTAACCGAACATGGTAACGACCCGTACCAAATTTTGGCGTTAACACACGCGAAGATGTCCTTGTTGGCTTGGAGGAAGGTGACGAGCATGTCTTCCTATTTGGGGTCGAGTCCGGTCCCGACTAGAGCAGTCTTGGAGGGGTCAGAAGGGTCCAGGGGGATCTTCTTCGTGTTCGAGTCCGCTGAAATTCCCGACTTTGCTGCTTTTTTGGCCGGAACTAGGTCTTCCTCGACTTTAGTTGTGACAGCTTGCCGAATGCTGTTGCGTTCGACTGCCGACTCTTGTGATTGGGCCAACTCACAGCTCTCCTTGTCGCAGGTGAAGGCTTGCTTGACGTCGTTGTGGAGGGAGAGGACTCCTGCTGGCCTTGGCATCTTGAGCACCATATACGTATAGTGCGGTATCGCCATGAATCTAGCGAGTGCCGGTCGTCCGAGTATCGCGTGGTACGTAGTCTCGAAGTCGGCGACCTCGAAGCAGATATTTTCTGTGCGGAAGTTATCCCGCATGCCGAAGGTGACTGGCAAGGTAATCTGCCCAAGTGGTGTTGAAGACAGGCCAGGAATTATCCCGTGGAAGGGCGCCATACTCGGCCGTAGATCTAAATGAGGAATCTTCATCTCATCCAAGGTCTTGGCGAAGACAATATTGAGCGCGCTGCCTCCGTCTCTAAGAACCTTCTTCAATATGATATTCTTCACGACCGGGTCCAGGACGAGTGGGTAGCGCCCTGGGTGTGAAACCCGATCTGGGTGATCTGCGCGGGTGAATGTTATTGACGTCTCTGACCAGCGCAAGTATTGGGGGGCGTCTGCTGTGGTGATTGAGTTGATGTCACGTGTTGTAAGCTTCTGCTTCCGCTTGGACTCGTAGGCAGACGGCCCTCCGAAGATGTGGTTAAGCTCGGCTTGGGGATCTTGAAAATCATCAGCTGAGCCCTGATCTGGCTTGTCTTTGTCCTTGTCGGCGCCAGATGATGAAGTCTGCTCGGAAGCAAACTTCTTAAGCATGAAGCAGTATTTGGCCGCGTGCTTGCCCTTGGGGTGGAAGGGGCAAGGCCCATTCATGACTTTCTAGTACTGGTTGTTGCGTTGGGGCCGCGACCGAGTTCGCTCCATGTTGGCCACCTCGTTATCTGACTTTCGCTTGCGGCCGCCGGTCTTGTTTTGAGATGGCTCGTCAGCTTTCGCCTTTTGTTCTTTTTGTCGGGACTCCTTCTTCTCGTAGAGGGCCTCTGCGACTGCTTCAGCCAAGTTGGCGTATTTGTTCGCCATGTCGAAGAGAGCGTGGATAGAGGATGGTGGTTTCCGAGTGAACTTCGCGATGAACGGGGCATCCTTTACTCCCTTGCGGAAGGCGGCGATGACGGCCTCGTCTCTGATCATTGGGATCTTGTTGTGCTTCTCGAAAAATCTCTTGATAAAATCACGTAGAGACTCGTTCTTCTTCTGGTGTAGTTGATATAAATCGTGCTCAGAAGACGGCCTCTCGTAAGTTCCCTGAAAATTAGCGATGAACCGCTCCCTGAGTTCTCCCTAGGAACCAATCGACCGCCTCGGGAGCCCTGTCAGCCATGTCCTCGCCGAGTCGGCTAGTGCGACTGGGAGGTAGTTAGCCATGGCTTTATGGTCACCTCCGGCAGCTCGAATTGCCAGGGTGTACACGGTGAGCTAGGACTTGGGGTTGGTTTTGCCGTCGTATTTCTCGATCCCCGTAGGCTTGAAGCTCGACAGCCAGTCGACATCCTGGAGCTCGTGAGTGAAAGCTGGAACGCCTTCGTCTTCTTGAGGGCTCCGGCTCCGATTACGGCGGTTGAACCGCTCGTGGGGGAGACCGAAATGCTCGTTTTCATCCTCTAGTCGGCGGCACTCGTCCTCTTCTCGTTCGTGGCGCCGGGCATTGATGGTGTGGTAGAGGTCGTGTTGTAGGCGTACTCGGAGATCTTGGTTGGGCCGGCAGTCATACTGGTGACGCCACCGGTTGTCGTTGTTGGTGTTGCCGAGTGACGTTTGCCGCGATTCCTCGTGTGGCCGACTTGAGCCGGCCGCCCGGCGCCGCGCTGATGTAGATGAACCCGCTGCTAAAGATCCCGACCGGTTGGTCGGTACGAGTGTGTCGCTCGACTGCTGTTGTTGTTGCTGACAGGCAATAGCTGTAATCATCGCCTTGATCTTGGCGATAGTCGGGGTGGCCTGGTGATCAGGCCCAAGTTGGAGCGTGTCCAGCAGAGTTGCAGCGGCCACGACGTTCTGTTGTGGTGTGACGAAGACGTCGTGGTCGCCGACTTTAGTCCGGAGAATCTACTGCTGAGCGGCTCGCCCAGCCTTGCGTAGCCCGTCGTTGCGAGCCTCGCGGTCAGCCTCCTCCTGTTGTCACAATCGGCGCGCCTCCTCCTGTTGCTCCTCTTGTAGTCGACGCACCTCAGGTGGTGGTGTTGAAGCCATGAAGATCTCGCGGGGGAGGAGAAAACTCGCCAGACTAGAGTCCAAACTAGTGTTCGAATCGTTGTCCGACTTGGAGTTGGAATCCGAGTAGTTTATCGGAGTAAGAACGACTCCGACCTCCCTAGATCCAATCTGGAATGGCTCTAAGCCTTGTCCAAACTGAACCGTGGGAGATCGGGTCTGCCGCAAGAGATATAGATCCACGACGTTGCTGAGTCCATGTGGGCGATTGGCGATCTCTCCCCCTTCTAGCCTGACCTGGGTTGGCTCGAGGCCTAGCGCGAGTCGGACGCCGAAGGAGAGAGTTGTCCCAATGCTCGGCGAAGTGAATGATTGCCACAGTAGATCGATGAAGGAGATTGCGGCGTCCTATGGGCCGACTAGGGCAACATCGCTGGTTCCTCGGCCGGTTGGATTGGATCTGCTTCGGCCAAGGTGAGGTTGCCGATCTGGTCGGCAACGAAGTCGAGGCTTCCAAAAGAAATTTTGTCTCCGGGGGAGAACTTGTTATCGTCGACTCCGCTTGTTGGATCCATCGAGATTGTTGATGAAGATATCACCGAAGCCCCTACCTAGCACACCAACTGTCGATGTTTTACACCGGCAATATGATTATGGGGCTACTCGGCGAGGGGAAATCCGATGGACTGCAAAGGAACACAAGGAAATTTTATACTGGTTCAGACCCTCGATGAGAGGTAATCCCTACGTCCAGTTGTGATGGTATTCCTTTGAGGATGTATGTGGATCAATGATCTCGTGTGTTGTTCTGCCCTCAGGGGGCGCCCTGCCTCCTCTTATATACTAGGGGACAGGGGTACAAGATAGGAGTTCTAGCCAGATACGGCCAAGAGATTTCCTTCTTAGAGATACATCTTACCCGGCTAAGATTGTATATTCCTTTTTGTACAAGATAAAATCTACCGGATGCTACTATATCTCTAACTACAAGACTTGGCCCATTCTCTATCCGAGTGGCCCATATGCTTGTGATGAGGTACCCGGGGCCCATGGCCTCCACACAATGCAAGTGTATCCTCATCCAAATCACTAGCGGAAGAATACTCACCATTCTCCTTAATAATCAGAACGCGTTTGCTAGGACAGTCCCTTCGTAAATGTCCAAAACCCTTGCATTGATGGCATTGAACATCCCTTATTCGTCCTGTGGAAGCAACCGAAGAAGCACTCTTGGTTGGTGTTTGTACAGAGTCTTTGGTTGCCTCTAAAACACGTGGTGCTGTGGTAGAAGGTGGTGGCCGCGGTTTGCTGTTAGAGGGCAACGGTGCAGCTGTACGGCTTGGTGGGGCAGCGGCGCTCCGAGGTGTCTATGGAGCTCTCCCTGAAAAAAAGTTTGCTCTTATGCGTGTACGTCGTCCCTGCACTTCTCTTTCAGCTTTGCAAGCATAATGAAACAATCGAGTCATATTATTGTATTCTTTGTAGCTAAGAATATCATAAATTTCTCGGTCTAAACCACCCAAAAATCTAGCCATAGCAGCCTCCTCATCCTCTACTAACCTACAACGCAACATGCCTATTTGCAATTCTTGATAATATTCTTCCACACTTTTATTATCCTATTTTAATTGTTACAGCTTATTTAACAAATCACGTGCATAATATGAAGGTACAAATCTAGCACGCATAATCTGTTTCAAACCATCCCAGTTAGGTGGTATAGCATTCATATGTGTACGACGGTACTCACTCCACCAAATAGAAGCATAATCAGTAAACTCACTAATAGCAGCCCTAACCCTTCTATTTTCTGGAATATTATAGCAAGCAAACTTTTGGCTTACTGCTAACTCCCACGAAAGATAAGCATCAAGGTCATATTTACCATCAAAAGGAGCCATAGTGAATTTTATCTTATCAAACGAATCATCATTGCCACGTACCTCATGGCATGGCCGGTTGGGAGCCATGCCGTTGCGGTTGACTCTAAGCCGTCGCTGGTTCGGATCATCCTCAGAGTCAGCAGTATAGTCATGTTCGTCCACCTCACTGCCCATAACTCCATATTCGCTAGCGGCAACATTGGGCACCGATGGAGGTGCCACCCGGGGTGCTTGGGCGATCTCATCAAGGCGCCTCATAATATCAGCAAGAACGGTGTTCACGGTGCCCATGGAAGCTTCTAGGGCCGTGAGCTTGGTGTTGGTCACGATCTGCGTGGTCTCCATATGACCTAGCCGCTCATTGGTGATATGCACATCTTCCTCAAGACCTTCTGTGCGCACCCTCACTTGGGTAGCAAAATGTTGTATGATTCCCTTGGTTCGGGGTGAATATGACGCTCCCTAGTTCCGTTCTTCAATCTCTGCCATGGTTAGGAAAAAGAAACGGAAAACAAGGACAAATATACACAAGAAAGTTCTTCGACACTACTAGGACGTAGCTAGTGTAAGCCCCTCACTCTCAACCTGTTCAAATAAGCTCTTACCAACTCTTACCAAGCTAAACAAGAGGTGATGGCAACCGTCAGACTGGAGCAAACCCTTGGAGAAGGTGTATTAACGCCTTGGTTACTGAATCTCTATCAAGTGATAGTCAAACCGGTGGAGCTATAGGAGGGCTGAAAGTAAACAAAGGAATGCTAGAACCACGTTAGTCAAAGCAAGTTGAATAATTGTTCAAAGTTGGCACCGTGCTGGTCCTAGGTTAGGACGTACTAGAGATGCGAGCCTAACCATAAAGGACGCCACAAAGCTCCCATCGGAAGCGAAGGTAGGAAAACAAACTTCTGAACAGCAAGACTGCACGCTTCTTTTATTCCCTTTTTTTTTGCTCTTTTTTTCAACTAGGAACTCAAGAACAGCAAAACCTTCAAAAGGTGTAGTTCAAACTGATGTAAGACATGGACTGTAGAAATTTGTGAGCGTGCTTGAAAACTCGTGCTGAAACTTTGGACCTCGAAAACTCAAACTTCCTGGCCGAATTTTGCAAAATTTTTTCTGACAAACCCAACAAAGTGGGGAGAACCTTTTGTAAAATTTTCTGTAGATGTTTGTAGAGTACTTATTTGCCCGATTCCGAGACCGTATATGAAAGTTATGCCTATTTTAAGGTAGGTAGTGCGCGTTAGGGTTTCGCGGCTCAACCCCACCTCAGATCGGCAAGTGCTCCCACTCGGACTCAAACACGACTCCTACTTAGATTCGACCAGACCAACTCAGACTCAGCAAACCCTAGATTGAAGACTCGAACGGCGGTGATGGTGATGATGGTGGCGATATGGCGTGGCAAGAACTCGAAACTCTAAACGACTGGACGCTAAGACCAGCAACTCGACACAATGATGCAACAGAAAACTCAACAAACTTAAACTAAGCAGAACTAGTAAAAGGCTCGAATTGTCTTAGACCTCAGTAACCTAATCTACTATTTTTTTTGGCTTCTGGATTGTAGGTAAAAAAAATTACGAAATAAGAAATCTCTCACTGAGCAACCTTGAGCTCTAATACCACTTGATGTGGACGTAGGTGTCTTGATCTTTCGATGAAAGGGTAAGTCGATTGGATGGAGCGACGTTGGCGATCCGACTACAACCGTCCAGAGACGTTGCGCCTTAGCAATCGTTACACCAACTCTAGAGGCTGTTCGCAATCTCGACGAATGCACGATCAGCCCAACCACGAGGGTAATTGTTCTTGTAAGCAATCGAGAACTAGCAAGAATAAGATGAACAAGCAACTCAATTTATGAATAAAGATGAAGGTTTAACTCAAAGAGAACAAATGATGGGGTTCCGAAGATGAGAAAACCGGTGATCTAACCAATCACGGGATTACACGGTAAAGTAGCGACGCTAACTTTAATCTAATAAAATCCAATCTGTTTGTGGTGGCTCTAAAGGTATTAATAGGATGGGAGGATGACCACAGGGGTGTTGGGGTCATTCTCCAACCCTAGGACGCGTCCCTAATGGACCCAACTTGATATATAGGTCTTCGGCCCAAAAACGGTGACACAACACCTTAAATAGGAAACCTCTCGTCACTAAAATGATAATTGCGGATGATTCCGAGTAGATATGAGCATGAATCTGGATCCGTTAGAAAATAGACTTGATAAGCTTTCCGTGAAGTATTAGAATTCCCAAATCGGAGTTCGTACGAAGTCGTGACGGCCGTCTCAAGTTGGTGTTGTACTACAGTCCGAATTCAACCTGCACGAATCCCTTTTCTTGTTGATCTCCACCTTTTTCTTGTTGATCTCCTCCATCATTTCTGAGCAACAACAACATACACGGATCTCCATGGTCCACATAAGTTGAAGACAAACTTAGAAACGAAGTCACCTGATAATTAAGCTGACGTGCACGAGTGCGCGTAAGCGGCGGCGTAGGTGTGGACGTATCAATGGTGTTGATATCCTCATTACTTATCAGTGCCGGTTAGACAAAAATGGATACTGATGGGGTTTTCTCAACCCCCAACCCATCCCGTGGATTGAAAGAGTAATAACCGATACTGAAAACCGACATTGAGATAAATAGTCCTGATTTATTTAAAAAACCGGCAAACATCAGTGCCGGGTACCAAGAAAACCGGCACCAAACAATTAACGGCGAGCCAACCAACGACAGAAGGGAAAAAGATATTAAGTGCCGAGTCGACCGAGCCCGGCCACCGACACTCCCATAGTCTTCCCCGCTTTCTCTTCGTCTCGCTCTTCCTATCTCCTCTCGCTCTTGCTCTCCCTCTGTGCCAGCGCCAGCGCCGCACCTCCTCCTCACAGCCGCCGCCGCCGCCTGTCCTCCTCCTCGCAGCCGCTGCCTACACTGCCTCTCTCTTCCCAGTCCGCTGCCATGCCCCTCTTCCTCTCCGTCCAGATCTGGTGGGGTGGATCGACTACGTCCGTGGCTCTCCGGCAACGGCGCGGCGGATCCACCGCGGCGAGGGGGGCCAGGCTGCTCCATGGCGGGGGGAGGTCTTGGGCGACGACGAGCTTCGGCGCCGCCGCCTGGAGCTCGGGAGCTCCCCGCCGGTCGCCGGATCCAGCCGGTGAGGGCGACGACGAGGGCTTGCTGCGGCTCCCCTGCAGGTGGGTATGCTGGAACCAGGCTGCTCCATGGCGGGGAGAGGTCTTGGGCGACGACGAGCTCCGGCGGCGGCATCTTCTCGGCTGGCACTGGGGTGAGTTGCAGATCCATTGGCATTCCTGAGTGTATTCGTGATGAAATTTGTGACTTAGCCTTGAGTGACGGGGGATGCAGTTTCTGTAATTTTTGTGCATGAACAATTAATTTTTGTGATTGTGTGATGATTAATTTGTGGATGAAATCGTTTATGACATCAGTATTGAGTTTCTGTATTGATCCGCTTGCATCGAGTTTCTGTAATAGATTGAAGCTCGGCTCGAATTGCTTTTTTTTTTCACTTGTTAAACAACATCAGTGCCGGCTACCACATATTGGGACCTCTCATCAGTGCCCCTAAAGATGTGCCGGTTCCAAAACTGGCACTGTTGCCCTTTGGAACCGGCACAGAAGCCTATTTCTGTGGTAGTGAAGCATGGTACGTATACTAAAAGATGTTTACAATACATGATTAATTTTATAATCTTAGATTTAGAGATGGGTACGGTATAAAGCCATTCCCTCTGACGAAACATAGCCCATATTAGCTTTTCTTTTAATTACATAGAAAATGTACATGTACATTACAATGCATGTTGTATCGTGTCATACTCAATATACGCATGCCACGCAAACACTCGGACAAATAAAGAAAAATGTCTCTTTTACCTTTTTCTCAAATTCTGGTTGAAACTGGAGGAGCCCAAGATTAATTTTCTATTTTTTAGATAAGGCATCACATTGATTTAGCTTTTTGGAGAAAGCCTAGAAGATAGAGTTTGAGGATTACTTTTCTATTCATCATTCGCCTGATTTGTCAGTTACCTACGCTTGCATAAGGCATAAACTGAACTTATACAAGTCATACACTAAACATGGATAATATTAAAAAATGTAACTTTAGTACGGATCAACAGCAACTTCTAATTTGCTTTGCTTTTTATTAATTCAATGAATCTAGATGCATTTTTATGTTGTTATAAACATCAATGTATATTTTTTTAGGTTTAGGTTAGAATATTGTTTGTCTTACAAAACAAGAAAAAAAATATAAGTATGAGTATTTGGACATTGATCAGTATTGAAAAGGTGATTGATGGATAAGAAAAAAGAAATCCGTAAATTGACAAATAGACAACCCTGAAACTGGAACTTTTGATGGGCTGGAGTTGTTGCTCCACGGTATTGGGCTGGGGTGACAAATAGGTGCATATATGTACTATTTGTGTTGGGCCGGTCTGACAAGGATCCACACAAATATAGGCCCCTATCATTCCCTGTCGTCTTCAGGCAAACATCAGAATGCACCATTACGAGCACAATGTTGGAAACCATCTAGTAGTTATTTCCATAACGAAATCATAGTCATGATGTCACTAACTACTGCGGTTCCTGACCAAAGAGTCGTCGATAATTTCTGTTGTTGTGACCAAAGAGGCGTCCCCTTCTCTCACCTCCCTATTTATTTCGGTACTATGCCAAAACGATCAACCAATATTCTTTCCTTAATCGTGAGGCTAACTGATGAGTGCAGTAAGTAAAACAGCTTCTTAAAGTAATATGTCTTGACGACGTTAAACTTCATTGATATAACAAGATTTATAGTTCACTACGGTATTTAAATAAACTCTTACCTTTGTGGATGTTGATTAAACCTTACACCCCCTATATTCAGAATCTTAGTCAAGATAGTTGCTTATCCCTATATCGGCAGCATAATCCTTAAATAAATTAGGAGGTAAATATTAGGTAACCTGGCTCACGAGCATAAACTTAGTACTGATATACTTAATCTAAATAGTCTGATCCTGTACTCTATCTTTCACAATATGGTATTTAATGTTAATGTGTGTTACTCATATAGAACACTACGGTCTCATTGACGCAGTATATTATAAATGATCTATTGTCTATCACTTTCAATCCTAGAATAAGGTCCTTGAGTCATATAGGCTACCCTATAGCATGATAATATGTCATAAATTATGCCTGCATTGTTGACGATGCAGTTAATACATATTTGGAGCTTTTCCATAAAATTGCTACTCCTGTCATGGTAAAGACATAACCTGATGTGTATTTCTTAGTATCTACATATCCCGCAAAACCTGTGTCTGAATAGTCTAAGATTTCAAGCTTTTAGACTATATATTTAAGTATGTAATGCTTAGTTTCTTGCAAATAATACATGATTTTCCTAACTGCCTTGCAGTGGTCTAAATCTAGATTTGACAGAAATTTACCAATCATCTTGGTATCGAATGCTAAGTCTGGTTGTGTAGAGACTTAAGCAAACATTAAACTTCCAACATCCAAAGCATACAGTATCTTTTTATTATGTCTGATTAACTGATTTTTGGGTTTTAGAATGTTCCAAACTTATCGCCCTTCATTAGTGAGCAGGTGATCCAGAGCATTTACTCATGTTATATCTTTCTAATACCCTGCTGATGTATGCATTCTAAGATAATTCCAGTACTCCTTTAAATCTATCTCGGTGTATTTGATTGCCTAAGACATAAGATGTCTCACCGAGATCTTTCATATTGAATTTAGATGATAAAAATTTCTTAGTTTCTCGCAGTAAATTCTTATCACAGCTAGCTAATAAAATGTCATTCACAGAGTACTAGTATTATAAACTTTTCACCTTTAACCTTAACATAAGTACAGTTGTTCACCTCATTTGCCTTAAATCCAACTTCTTAATAATTTCATCAAATTTCATATTCCATTGTGTGGACGCTTGCTTAAGTCCATAGATGGATTTCTTAAGTTTGCACATTAAATGCTCATTTCATTTCACAACAAAATCTTCTGGTTGTGCCATGTAAACATTCTCATTCAAGTCACCATTTAGAAAAGTTATTTTTACATCTATTTGATGGAGCTCTTAAGTCATAATGTGCAAGTAATGCTATGATAATTTTGAATGAGTCTTTCTTAGAGACAGGAGAAAATGTGTCATTATAATCAATTCCTTCTCTCTGTGAAAAATCTTTTGCTACAAGCCTTGCCTTGAATCGTTTGACATTTCCTTTAGAGTCTAGCTTAGTTTTATAGACCTATTTGCATCCTACTGTTTTGACTCATTAGGAACTTCTACTTGATCGTAGACACCCTTGTGGCTCACAGACCTGAGTTCATCTTCTATGGCTTAAAGCCACTTGGATGAATGCTTACTTATCATAACTTCTTTAAATGAGATAGGATCAACTACCCTACCAATGTCTTCACTCATATAGACCTCATAATAATCAGAGATGGCAGATCTCCTCTCCCACTGTGATCTTCTTAACTACTGAGTTTTATTATTGACCACTTGCGTTTGAGAAGCTTCTTCATTCTGTGCTACTGAAGTTTGTTGAGATTCATTATTGGTTTCCTCAACAACAGGTATTAGACCAAATGGTCTAGAATTACCATCTGATGGTGCTACATTCTGAGGCATAGTCTAAATAGTGGGAGCATCATTCCCTTGGATTTTCAGTAAAGCAACATTAGCCCGAATCTCCTCAAGATTAATTTTCCTTTCCTTTGATCTCTCCTGATCCTGATTTTCTAAGAAGAGAGCATGTCTAGTTTCCACAAACTTAGTGACACGGTCTGGGCAATAAAATCTGTATCGCTCAGATCTTTCTGGATATCCGATAAAGTGACAGTTTATAGACTTAGGATCTAATTTCATTAGTTGTGGGTTGAATATTTTGGCTTCTGCACAATAGCCCCACACACGTAAATAATTCAATGTTGGCTTTCTTCTAGTCCATAACTCATAAGTTGCCTTAGGCGCTGATTTGCTAGGCACTCTGTTAATTATGTGAGTAGCTGTTTTTAGTGCTTCAACTCACAACTTATTTGACAAAGTAGAATAATTAAGCATGTTTCGTACCATGTCCATAATTGTATGATTGTGTCGCTCTGTTACTTCATTATATGGAGGTTATCTAGGCATGGAATATTGGGTTACTATCCCATGTTGCTAAAGGTATTGGGCAAACGGACCAGGTATTTGCCAAAATGGAGTATATTTCCCATAATGTTCACCACCATGATCTGATCTCATAACCTTAATTTTTGCATTGTTCTGATTTTCCACTTCAGTCTGAAATATCTTAAATTTCTGAAGTGATTCAGAAGGATTGCTTATGGGGTAAACATAACCCTCACGGGAAAAATCATCTGTGAACGTAAGAATGAGTCAAAAGGTCCATAAATATCAGTGTGAATAATTTCTAAAGGAGCAGAACTCCTAGTGGCTCTCTTCTTAATTGTCTTAATGAATTTCCCATTAATACAGTGTAAGCACTGGTCTGAATTGAAAAATCTAAGGGTAGGAGTATTTTTTCCTTAATGAGACGTTCTATTCTCTCTTTAGAAATGTGGCTTAAATGACAATACCATAATTTTGACAGTGTCTCTATTTTATCATTACAGATATTCACAACATTCATCACAAAATCATCCAGAGATAGTCGATAGAGCATGTCTTGCATGATGGCAAGACTAATAACCTTATTATTAAACTGAATATAACATGTTCTCTTACTAAAATGACAGTAATAACGAGTAGATGTCAATACATTAACAATCAACACGATCTCCATTAGATCTGAGTTGAACGGTAGAGATTTGATCTAAGTTCAATTAAATCAACGACGACTGGGTGATAACTCTAACCCTAATTTATTCTCTCCTCCTTGACCCCCTTTTCTCACCAGTGAAGGCGAGCAGCGATCTTGTGGCGACAGCGGCAGAG
Source organism: Oryza meyeriana var. granulata (assembly GCA_003991445.1). NCBI lineage: Eukaryota > Viridiplantae > Streptophyta > Magnoliopsida > Poales > Poaceae > Oryza > Oryza meyeriana. The sequence goes on from RYFJ01001804.1 coordinate 105,335, forward strand.
CGGCGCGTGCAGACTATCGTTGCAAGGGAGAGCTACCCGGCGCCCATGCGGGTCGACGAGGCGTGGGGTCAGTACTGATGCGCAAGGGGAGCTTTGGTGTTTCCAGCGCAGCCACAAGGAGGAGGACGACGGCGAGGCGCACCGAGGAGCAGCAAAACAAGCTGATGCCAGGTGCTACAACGGCGACCTCGACCCCGAATCGATGCTCGACAACTGTCACACCTTGCTCTAGAACCACCTACAGGGACACTAGAGAGGATGTGCTGCAGGAGATCAGCGTGAAATCGACTCCCATGGAACTGCGATGCTGGTACCAGTCCTAGGAAACCTTGTTGGTACACGTGGCCAACCGAGATGCATCATTGCGACTAAATAAATATATAATATACCTTATAGGAGGTCACACCTTTGGAACAACTCCGAGAATGTAACCGGCAAGAAGAGAAGCAGTAGCGGAATGACAGCGCAGCGAGAACCCAATCCACAAGCAACGGCTTAGAATTAGAAAAGAAACCCTAAGCTTCGGCTTCAACTTCCTAAGGGGAGGGAAAAACAACAATTTACTACTCACGTACTTAGCAAGCCACTAGAAAAGTGTGAGTATGCAGGCTCCAAAGGATGAGTGAGGTTTATTTCGCAAATTTTTCTTTTGAAACCTTTTCAAATCCCTAAGTGTGGGTTGTCTCAGGTGTAGCTGGAAAGAGGCTCTCAGCTCGATCCTGTCCGCAAATTGCTTTGCAACAACTCAAGCGGACGAAACAAATTTTAGTTGATTACAGTTATTGTTCAAGTCTATTCCCATATCGGTTGTCTGACCACGACACTAGTTCCAAGTATCTGCCATCAGGCAGCCTTCCTTCTATTGTTTCTCTATTATTTTCCTTTCACTTTCGTTCTCTTCAGGACATCATCCCGTGTCATCATCTCAACTTCGGCTCCCGGAGCCATTATATCTCTAACACACTGTTTCCACTTGGGAAGCCTAGTCTATGATGCCATCTGACATCCCGGTCCACATAGGACCATTTCAGTCCACGTAATGGTGATCCATCAGCCGTCTTGGCCGAATTTGGTAATGGTTCCCAACCACAAACATACTTCGCAAACATTTTATAAAAACAAAACTACGCTAGAGGAATCATTTCACATCGGCCATGACCGTGCACACGGCTGTTCGAACAGTTCAATTCTTTGTAGAGGTGCACGCTTTTCCCACAAAACGCGAGCTTACTCCCTCACTGGCCAAGCGGGTGAGTTTTGTGACAAGGCCTTTCAGGATCCATCCCAGGGTACCTCATGCCCGATAGATGGGCTAGACTAATCTCAATCAAGCATTCGGCTTGCAAAAACCCCAAACTCCTCGACCAAGTACTGGGTAAGTTTTCCTTCCTTGCTCTACTCAGGAACCCGGAGATACGCCCAAACACCTTATCCCAGCGTTCCACATCTACTGACATGCGAGGTAACCCTGTTCCAGCTGAATACTTAGCCAGGGGAACCCCATATGGCCCGTGTGGTCGCACTGTACTATGACCAGTGCAATTTTCCAAGGAATCGGTCCTTGTATGCGAATACAAAACATCCCTATCAAGGCGATCACTTTTCATTGCGAGCTTTCGCAAACCAATTTTCATTTGCAAACATGCCGACACCATGTGTCGGGTTAAAAAGGTTTTATAAACCCAAGTTTTTCCATATCGACAACAAGTGTGATTTGAGTGGGACTGTAATACCCATGCTCATAGAGCACGGATGCCGAGATAACACTGAGGTGGAGTGACAAGGGATAGGGTTTTCAAGACCTAAGGGATATTGCAACTACTAGGATGGTCCGTCGGATTGCCACGCAAACCGAGGCCAGTCACATTATTGTGCACAGTTAACAATGCAATTTTGGAAATAAAACATTTTGTAAGCTAGGGGCAATATGGTCAAGGAGTGACTTGCCTCAATCTTTGTCTTCAAAATCTTTGAAAATCTGCGTCTGAAAAACTTCCATTACGTCGACTACGTGCAAAACGAGAGAAAACACACAAAACCCTAAAAATAAAATGCTATTATCAATAACTAATAGTGCCATTTGGTAGATCTCATTTTAGAACAATTTTGAGACTTGAAAGTGGTCAATCGGAGTTACGGATAGGAAGATATGAATTTTGGAAGTTTAATTGCTTTTTTGGAAAAAAATAGAGGATGTTTTTAAATTTAGAAAAGGAATATTCTCAACAATGTCCCCTTCAGTCACTGACATGTGGGATCCACATGTCAGCGAAGGGAGAGAGGTGGTCAGAAGGCTTCGGCCTTCTTGGGCCCGCCTCATGGGCTCTGGCCCAATTGGGCATTGGGCGAGGGGGCTGAAAAATAGGGGACGCGGCAGCCTGTGGGCCAGCCGGGATGGCTCAAGAGAGGTGGCCGGCATGTCAGCAGCCCCGGACTCAGAAAATGGGGCAGGCCCACGTGACAGTGTGAGGGGAGAGGTTAGGGGCGGCGGCTGATTTGGGAGGGGAGGCTGGCCGGGAATCGACGGCAATCGGCTAAACGACGGCGAGCGGTGGCGAAAGGAGCTTGGAAATGTGATGCGGCGAGGTTGGTGAATGTTTTGAGTGGCTCGGATGGGGTTGGGGCGACTGGTGGTGGTAGAACACGACGGCGATCTTCGTGGGTGAGAGAGGAGGAAGAGACTACCGGTGGCAACCATATTCGCGGCGGCGGGGGCTTGGGATCGGGTTGGTTGAGCGCGGCCAAAACATTGATGCTAGATATCTTGGTGCCAGAACATTGTGGAACTTTTATAATTATCTTGTATATCTACAATATTGCTGGCATATTTTTTGATGCTAGATTTCTTGTTCTTAGTTCTTTTCAGTGATCATATGATTCATATACAAAACTGTTGGTTCTTAGTTATGGGTTGCCGCTTTTACATCCTTTTTGCCATTTGCATGCTTGTTATCAGTAGTAAAACTTTGATTCTGTCAACAAAACTCCATGCCACCTTAGGCACGATGGATGATGACTTGGTCAGGAGAGGACGAGGTGCAGCAGGTTGGTAAGGAGAAGGCATGACGTACGGTTGGCGTGGGTGAGGTGGCAGTGTAAAAGATAGGTCTCCCCTCAAGTAGGAAGGAGCAAGTCAATCACTCAATGGAGCAGTTGAGAAATAAGAAGCTATACGCAAAAAGAAGCAAATGAAACAATCAGAATTTGTTTCTATTCAATTTAAACCCTCCTATGTTCAATGATAATGAATAGAAGTGGAAATTAGCGAACCCTCTTGTCATTTCTGTGCAAATCTCTATGACATCTCAAAAGTGGAATTCCATTCTCGGAAGAAATACTCCCCTAGGTGTACTTGATACTATGCTCATATACCTTAATTCAAGGAAAGGAAGGAGAAAGGAAGCCGTTGTTTTGCCGTTGTAGGAAAGGAAATGAATGGTGAGCTTTAGACCAAGCGCTATCCCTTAGACCAGGGGAAGGGGAATATGTACGCATGAGTTTGTTTGTTGGGTGGGATGAATCGGCATGGGCGCTTTTCCGTCAATTTTGTGGCCATTCATTGTGGGTTAGGGGGTACGGTACCTATCCAACCATGCCAATTGGTATTTAGCGTCGATTGCACCTATCCAACGAAGCATACGAATTAGGATTTAGCAAAACGGATTCCTTCCAACGGCTCATCGCGGATGTCAAGGGTACGGGTGAAATTCAATGGTTGTATTGGCAAGGCATGCTTGTGATTGGCATGTTCCGAGAAGAGCACGGCTAAGGGCAAAGCAGACAAGGCACGGGTCCTATCCGCATATTCGCAATAGTTTTAGTTCCTCGAAACCCCCTTCTCTTACCTACTTTGACTCATATCTTTGGTATACCTCAATACAGGACAAGCACTGGAAAGGATATGAAAGAAAAACAGGGCTATCGCCCTATCTAAGCAAGTTTCCCCTCTCCTCTACGGTAGTCCTCTTTTGGTCTATTTCAGTTCCTGTGTCTATCGCTATCGCCCTATTCTCTCTCAATTGCCTAGCCTTTTAAAAATGAGGGGGAGTGCCTTTTCTTTAGCTTCCAACATGAAAGATTGACCCCCTAAAGTGCGAGATATGCAAGTTTGATGAAGGACTACTTACTTAGCTAAAGTGAACTTCTGACTAAAAAAAAGTAGACTTTAGGAACTGACCTAAGAATAGCTCTCTCTTGGTGAGACAACCGACGAAGGAGACGAGGGAACTCACAAAGTAAGTGATTTGAGTTACAGCTGGAGATTTGGAATATTTGGGAAAGAAAAGCTTATATATGAACAAATCTGATGAGGAACTCTGAGCTGTAGGTGTCATGGGTATTGGACCGAGGGGTCGAGGCCCAACAAGGGTACCTTTAGCGTATGGTAGCTTAGTTGGTTAGAGTTTGTTGGATAGGATTGATTCGGTAGTTAGAGTTTGGTTAGGTACTTAGATAGTAGTCGGAGTCACCAACACCCTGTTGCAGCTTAAGGATGAGTTGCTCGATAAGAGGGGTACTGTGTCATAGGCATTGGATCGAGAGGCCAAGGCCTTAGGGCAACCAAGTAATGGTCGAGGAAACCCTACGCTCATGGCACAACGGTAACATGATTGCCATCTACATAATGGGAGTTGTATATCCACTTGGAGCTAGGTATTAAATTGGTTTATGTTCTTTCTTATCTGCCCTGTCTCATTAGCGTAGCGTCGTTCACGGCTTTGCCACGCTATTGAGGTCTAGGGCTATGTCCTGTTATTTCGTTTAAATACAATCTTCATTGAGTTCATTAAATATGCTTGCACCTATAATCATATGAGATGTGTAATCGGATCATAGATTAGATAAATAACTTAGGATAAATATTATTTAAAACTTACTAACTAGCCTTATGTTTAGTGTAAATGAGAAAACTGCTAGGTGCACACGCCCGAGCTATCCACATGTACAGTGTTTCCATATGCACAGTAAATAATAAAAAATTAAAAAAATTAAAAAAATATTTAAAAAATCAAGTAAACTTTATACCACTAATTTAAAACTTTCATATCTAATTTTAAAACTTTCAATTCAATTTTTAAAACTTTTAACTCAAAATTTAAAAAATCTACTCAAAATTTGAAATTTTCAATCTAAAATTTAAAACTTTTAATTAGATTTTCGAAACATTCAACTGAAATCTAAAACTTTTAACTCCGCTTATTTATATATTATTTTATAATTAAAAATTATAAGTACTAATGGTAGTAATTAAGAAAGTGATTAGTGCTAATGACCTTACGGCGTACGGGCGCGGCGCGCTAGCCCTTCCCTAGCGTAAATACATGCATGAGAAGTAAAGAGAGGCATGCTGCACGGAGAGAAACGGAGGCGCAATAGGTGAGCGTGGACTTTTTTGTTTGCATGCATGCTTGCAGCCATCTAGAAGCAATCGTCCGAGGGATGCGGTGGCATTTGATGACCCATCCGAGGAATTCTCCTAAATATATACAGTTTTTGCGTGCTATTTACAAGAAGAGGGGTAACCTAGTGATTGGAAATCTTCTTGTTATTCTCTTGGTCTTGGGTTCGACTTCCGTCTGCCACTGTTTGTGCCTCACAGCATATCTGGCGATCCACACTCATCCCTAGCCCCAATTCATTTACTAAACATCACACCCACCCATGTATTAATATATATGTGTTGGTCCCCCACACTGTAATCAACCACCTATTAGAGTAATTCTTTTACTGGATATTAAAATGCATATTAATATATACGAGGTCACCGCACTGTAACCAACCACCTGTTTATTTTTTTCCAAAATTTTTGGATCTGGAGATGTAGGAGTATATGTGCTGGTCCCCCACACCGTAATCAACCACTCATTAGAGTAATTCTTTAACCCTACTGACATTAAAAAAATGCATATTAATATAATACGAGGATCACCGCACTGTAACCAACCACCTGTTTATTTTTTTTCCAAAATTTTTGGATCTAGAGATGTAGGAGGCGGCGGCTCCTAGGAGGAGGAAGCGGCAGTGGCTGCGTCAGGGATTTTTCTTGACGGCGGCGGCCTCCTGACGATGATGGCCATGTCACCTCCAGTAACAGCCATCCATGTATTCCACAAATCCCTTTGATTTATCTAGATCTGCACCGAGTGGAAAATAGGGCGGTGAGATGTCGACGACAAGGTCGTCGATGCTGGATCAGTGAGGCGGCTAGGAGAAGGACATCGGCGGTGCAGATCTAGAGGCGTGGTAACTGGAGGACACCACGAGCAGGAGCAACCGTTGACACAAGTAGGAGCATCAGTCGTTGCCTCTCCAAGAGGAATGACACAAATCTGGTGTCTCCGGTGGCCACCACGAGCAGGAGTAGCCGTGGCCAACACCATCGCTGTGGTGGACCTCCGTTGCCGCCTGGGTCTGCCTCTTCGACGGGGGCTCCTGTGAGGCGCACTTCCTCGGCGGTAGAGGGGCCTGTATCTAGCGACTCCCTTTGTGTGGAGGCCATGGGTCCTGGGTACCTCATGACAAGCATATGGCCTACTCGGAAAGAGGATGGGCCTAGTCTTGTAATTAGGGATATGATAGAACTCGATAGACTTAACCTTGTACGATAAGAAAGATACAGTCCTAGTCGGACATATTATATCTCTAGAAGGAAATCCCTTGGTTGTAGTCTAACTGGGACTCTTACTTTGTAACCCTGTCCCCCAGTATATAAGGAGAGGCAGGGCGTCCCCTGAGGACAGAGGTTCACCAGAATTGTTAGGATCATCAAGATCACAATCATACATCCTCAAAGGAAGTATACCACAACTAGACGTAGGGTATTACCTCATCTCGAGGGCCTGAATCAGTATAAACTCTTCGTGTTCCTTTGCAGTCCACAAAGTTTCGATCCGACGAGTAGCCCTATATTCTCATTGCCGGTGTAAAACATCGACAGTTGGCGCGCCAGGTAGGGGCTTCGGCGAGATCAACCTCAACAAACTCGATGGATTCGACAACCGGAGTCGACAACATCAAATTCTTCCTTGGAGACACGATCATATTCGGGAGCCTCGACTTCGTCGCCGACAAGTTCAGCAACCTCACCCTGACTGACTCGGACTCGATCCAATCGACCGAGGAACCAGCCGACTCTGTACCGGTCGGCCCACTCGACACTGCAGCAACCCTTGTCGACTTGCTGCGGCAATCTTCTACATGCCCGGGTCTTGGGATAACTCTTTCCTTCAATGTTCGACTCGGACTTGGCCTCAAGCCAGCCAAGATCAGGCTGAGAAGGGAGGAGATTGTCAATCTCCTGTGCAGACTTGGCAGCACCACGGATAAATCCAATCTACATCCGACGCGGCAAAACCGATCCCCTAAGGTCCAACTCGAATGCAGACCAGAGCCGCTCGAGATTGGATCTAGGGAGATCGGAGTCGTAATCACACCCATCAACTACTCCGATTCTGACTCCAAGTCGGACAGCATGTCGGACAGCAGTTTGAACAACAGTTTGGACGACAGTTTGGCAAGCTTCTTCCTGCCCCGTGAAGTCTTCATGGCGTCCAAGGGCTCTATTCCCACTCAAGAGGCACGCCGACTACGCGAGCAGCAAGAGGAGGAGGTTCGCTGACTACGACAACAACAGGAGGCCGAGCACGATGCCCGCAACGATGAGCTACATAGGGCTAGGAGAACTGCTCAGCAACAAATCCTCCAAACTCGAGTCGGCGACCATGACGTCTTCATCACGCCTCAACAGAACATCGTGGCCGCTGCAACCCTACTAGATACACTCCAGTTTAGGCCAGATCACCAGGCCACCCCGACTATCGCAAGGATCAAAGCCAGGATTACCGCTGCTGCATGTCAGCAGCATCAACAGTCGGGCGACACTCTCATACCGACCCACCGGTTGAATTCTCCAACAGCGGTCTCATTCGCATCAACGCGACGCCGGGCGGCTGGCTCCTGTCAGCCGCACGCAAAGTCATGCTAGATGTCTCTCGGCAACCCTAACAACAATAATCGGCGGTGTCCCCAGAACGACCGCCACGACAACCAAGATCTCCGAAGCCGTTTGCGACGCGATCTCCGCTAGGACATCAATGCACGGCGCTGCGAACGCGAAGATGACGAGCGCCACTGACTGGAGGATGAAAACGAGTGCTTCGGCCTCCACCACGAGTGGTTTAACCATCATAATCAGAGCCAGATCCCTCATGCAGATGAAGGCATACCGGCCTTCACCAAGGAGCTACAACAGGTCGACTGGCCGTCGGGTTTTAAGCCTACAGGAATTGAAAAATATGACGGCAAGACCAATCCCGAGTCCTGGCTCACGGTCTACACTCTGGCAATCCGAGCAATCGGAGGTGATCACAAGGCCATGGCTAACTACCTCCCGGTCGCCCTGGCCGACTCAGCGAGGACATGGCTGACAGGGCTCCCAAAGCGGTCAATCGGCTCCTGGGGAGAACTCCAGGAATGCTTCATCGCCAATTTCCAAGGGACTTACGAGAGGCCGTCTTCCGAGCACAATCTCTATCAGCTACACCAGAGGAAGAACGAGTCTCTTCACGAGTTCATCAAAAGGTTTTCCGAGAAGCACAATTTGATCCCAATGATCAAGGACGAGGTCGTCATCGTCGTCTTCCGCAAGGGAGTCAAAGACGTTCATCGCCAAGTTCACTCGAAAACCCCCCGCCTCTATTAGGGCTCTCTTTGACATGGCAAACAAGTATACTGACTCAGCCAAAGCGGTCATTCAGGCCCTTGATGACAAGAAAGAGCCTCGGTAGAAGGACCAGAAAGTTGACGACGAGCCAGTACAGAACAAATCCGGCAGCCGCAGGCAGAAGTCAGACAACGTGGTGGCCAACATGGAGCGTACTCGGTCGCGATCCCCAAGGAACTACGAATACCAAAAAGTGATGAACGGGCCCTGCCCCTTTCATCCCATGGGAAGACACGTGGCCAACGATTGCTTCATGCTCAAGAAGTTTGCTTCCGAGCAGGCTTCAACATCTGGCGCCGATAAGGACAAAGACAAGCCAGATTCGTGCGCAGCTGGCGATTATCAAGATCCCCAGGCTGAGCTCAACCACATTTTTGGAGAGCCGTCTGCATACGAGTCTAAGAGGAAGCAGAAGCTAATAACACGTGATGTCAACTCGGTCTCCACAGCAGACGCCCCCGAATATTTGCATTGGTCAGAGACGGCCATCACATTTGACCACACAGATCACCCCGATCGGGTTACACACCTAGGATGCTATCCACTCGTCCTGAACCCGGTCGTCAAGAGCATCAAGCGGAAGAAGGTTCTCATAGATGGAGGTAGCGCTCTCAACATTCTATTCGCCAAGACCCTGGATGAGATGAAGATTCCTCATTCAGAACTGCGGCCAAGTATAGTGCCCTTCCACAGGGTAATCCCCGGCCTATCTTCAACACCGCTCGGACAGATAACTTTGCCGGTCACTTTCGGCACGTGGGATAACTTCCGCATAGAGAACATCTACTTCGAGGTTGCCGATTTTGAGACTGCGTACCACGTGATACTCGGACGGCCGGTGCTAGCCAAATTCATGGTGGTGCCGCATTATACCTACATGATGCTCAAGATGCCTAGGCCAGCCAGAGTTCTTTCCCTTCGCAGCGATATCAAGTAAGCCTTCACCTGCGACAAGGAGAGCTACGAGTTGGCTCAATCTCAAGAAGCGATAGTCGGATGCAATAGCATTCGACAAGCCGTTACAACCAAAATCGAGAACGATCAAGTTTCGGCAAAAAAAGCAGCAAAGTCATGAATTTCAGCGGACTCTGACACGAAGAAGATCCCCTGGACCCTTTCGACCCCTCCAAGACTGCTCTAGTCGGGACCGGACTCGACTCCAAATAGGAATACGCGCTCGTCACCTTCCTCTAGGTGAACAGGGATATTTTCGCTTGGAAACCTTCCGACATGTCTGGGGTACCAAGGGAGGTGATCGAGCACGCCCTCAATGTCAAGACAGACGCCAAGCCAGTCAAGCAACGGCTACGGCACTTCGCACAGGACTGCAAAGATGCTATTCGGGAGGAGATAACCAAGCTCCTTGTAGCTGGGTTCATCAAAGAGGTCTACCACCCAGATTGGCTGACAAACCCAGTCCTGGTCCAGAAGAAGAATGGTAAATAGCGCATGTGTGTCGACTACACCGACTTGAACAAGGCATGCCCCAAAGACCCATTTGGTCTACCGAGAATAGATCAGGTAGTGGATTCAACAGCGGGGTGCGAACTTCTCAGCTTTCTCGACTGCTATTCAGGATATCATCAAATCAGCTTGAAGGAGGAGGACTGCCTAAAGACTTCTTTCATCATGCCGTTTGGAGCATACTACTACATCACCATGCCGTTTGGTTTGAAAAACACTGGAACAAAGTATCAATGAGCAATTCAGCGGTGCTTACACTCAGATTAGCCGACTCGGCGAGGACATGGTTGACAGGCCTCCCAAGGCGGTCGATCGGTTCCTGGGGACAACTCAGGGAGCGGTTCATCGCTAACTTCCAGGGGACCTATGAGAGACCGGCTTCCGAGCACGACCTTTACCAGCTGCATCAAAAGAAGAACGAGTCTCTGCGTGAATTCATCAAAAGGTTTTCCGAGAAGCGCAATCAGATTCCAAGTATCAAAGACGAGGTCGTCATCGCCGCCTTCCGCAAGGGAGTAAAAGACGCCCCGCTCATCGCGAAGTTCACTCGGAAGCCACCATCCACTGTCTGGGCTCTTTTCGACATGGCCAACAAATACGCCGACTCGGCTGAAGCCGTCGCTGAGGCCTTCGACGAGAAGAAGGAGCCCCGACAAAAAGACAACAAGGCGAAAGCCGACAACGAGCCGTCTCAGAATAAATCTGGCAGCCGCAAGCGGAAGTCGGACAACGAGGTGGCCAACATGGAGCGCAGTCGGTCGCGGCCCCAGCGGAACAACGACTATCAGAAAGTCATGAGCGGGCCTTGCCCATTTCACCCCAAAGGCCGGCACGCGGCCAAGGACTGCCACATGCTCAAGAAGTTTGCCTCCGAGCAAGCTTCATCGTCTGGCGTCGACAAGGACAAAGACAAGCCAGACTCAGGCCTGGCTGAGGATTTCCAGGATCCCCAAGCCGAACTCAACCACATCTTTGGGGGACCACTTGCGTACGAATCCAAACGCAAGCAGAAGCTCTCAATACGCGACATCAACACGGTCTCCACAGCCGACACCCCCCAATACCTGCGCTGGTCAGAAACGGCCATCACCTTCAATCGCGCAGATCACCCAGATCGGATTTCCCACCCGGGACGATATCCACTCGTCCTGGACCCGGTCGTCAAAAATATCAGGCTGAAGAAAACCCTCATCGACGGAGGCAGCGCGCTCAACATCCTGTTCGCCAAGACTTTGGACGAGATGAGAATTCCTCGTTCAGAACTACGGCCGAGTACTGCGCCCTTCCATGGGATAATTCCTGGCTTATCATCAACCCCACTCGGGCAGATAACCTTGCCGGTAACCTTCGGCACGCGGGACAACTTCCGTACAGAAAACATCTGCTTCGAGGTCGCCGACTTCGAGACCGCGTATCACGCGATACTCGGACGACCGGCCCTCGCCAAATTCATGGCGATACCGCACTATACGTACATGGTGCTGAAGATGCCCGGGCCAGTAGGAGTTCTCTCCCTCCGCAGCGACGCTAAGCAAGCCTTCACCTGCGACAAGGAGAGTTGCGAACTAGCTCAAACACAAGAAGCGACAGTCGGGCGTGATAGCATCAGGCAAGCCGCTACACACGAAGTCGATCAAGATCCAGTTCCGGCGAAAAAAGCAGCGAAGTCGGGAATTTCAGCGGACTCCGACACGAAGAAGATCCCCCTGGACCCTTCCGACCCCTCCAAGACTGCCTTAGTCGGGACCGGACTCGACCCCAAATAGGAAGACGCGCTCGTCACCTTCCTCCAAGCCAACAAAGATATCTTCACGTGGAAACCGTCCGACATGCCGGGCGTACCAAGGGAGGTGATCGAGCACGCCCTACACGTCAAGACAGACGCCAAGCCAGTCAAGCAACGGCTGCGGCGCTTCGCTCAAGACCGCAAGGACGCTATCCGGGAGGAAATTACCAAGCTCCTCACAGCCGGGTTCATCAAGGAAGTCTACCACCCGGACTGGCTGGCAAACCTAGTTCTGGTCCGGAAGAAAAACGGTAAATGGCGCATGTGCGTTGACTACACCGACCTCAACAAAGCGTGCCCCAAGGACCCATTTGGTCTTCCCAGGATAGATCAGGTGGTTGACTCCACGGCCGGGTGCGACCTACTCAGTTTTCTCGACTGCTATTCGGGATATCATCAAATTAGCCTGAGGGAACAAGACTGTTTGAAAACATCTTTCATCACACCGTTCGGAGCGTATTGCTATATCACAATGCCGTTCGGTCTAAAAAATGCGGGCGCAACCTACCAACGGGCTATTCAGCGCTGTCTGCACACCCAGATTGGGCGCAACGTGGAAGCCTACGTCGACGACGTGGTGATCAAGACTAAGTCCAGAGAAGATCTCATTGCCGACTTGGAAGAAACCTTCCAAAACCTCCGAAAGGATTCAAGATGAAGTTGAAACCCGGAAAAGGGCACCTTCGGAGTGCCGTCTGGAAAGTTACTCGGCTTCATCGTCCCGCATCGCGGCATCGAGGCCAACCCGGAGAAAGTTAACGCCATCAGGAACATGGCGCCCCCGACCAACCTCAAAGACATCCAGAAGTTGACAGGTTGCATGGCGGCACTCAGCCGGTTTATCTCCCGACTGGGCGAACGGGGCATGCCTTTCTTCAAGCTCCTCAAAAGGCGGACACCTTCAAATGGACTCCGGAAGCCCAACAAGCCTTCGAAGACTTCAAACAGTTCCTCACGTCACCTCCCACGTTGGCATCACCCTTACCCCAGGAACCGCTAATGCTATATCTGGCGGCAACCACTCACGTAGTCAGCACGGTGCTGGTAGTGGAGCGATCCGAATAGGGTCATATTCAAAAAATACAACGGCCAATCTATTTTGTCAGCGAAGTCCTTGCCGACTCCAAAACGAGATACCCGCAGGTCCAGAAGCTGCTATACGGCCTACTCATCACAGTCCGAAAGCTGTGCACTACTTTCAGCACATCAAGTCACGGTTGGTCACAGCATTTCCACTCGGGGATGTCCTTCATAATCGCGAGGCCACTGGCCGGATTGCTAAATGGGCACTCGAGCTGATGGCGTTCGACATCACCTTCCAGACGGCAGCTATCAAATCTCAAGCTCTAGCCGACTTCGTGGGCCGAGTGGACAGAAGTTCAACTCCCAATACCAACAGCCAAAGCTAGAGTACTGGACAATGTACTTCGACGGTTTCCCTACGGATCGTGGCGCCGGGCCTGGAGTCATATTGACATCCCCCAACTGGCGAAAAACTGAAGTACGTTCTACAAATCCACTTCCCTGGCTTCCCCAAACGTCGCCGAGTACGAGGCACTCGTTCACATGGGCTCCGCATCGCCATATCACTCGGCATACGTCGACTGGTTGTGCGCAGAGATTCCCAGCTGCGTGGTAAACCAAGTCATGAAAGACTGGACCTGTCTCGACGATACAATGGCGGCATACTGTCAGGAGGTCCGCAAGCTGGAAAATAAGTTCGACGGGCTGGAAATCACACAGGTCCTGCGCAAATACAACGACGCGGCGGATGAGCCCTGGCAAACATGGGATCCAAATGAGAAGCAGTCCCGACTGGAATCTTCGTCGAGCAACTTATGGGAGCCTCAGTCGCAAGAAGAAACCGGGCACAAGAGTTAGTCGGGAGGTGAGCCTACCCCGGCTACCGACGAAGTGCTGCACATATGTCAGAACTGGAGGAGTCCCTGTTGTCAATTCCTTCTGGAGCTGTAAGAACTCCGCAGAAGATCGCAGTCAAGCGAGTAGGTCAAGCGTCGGAGGCAAAAGCTTCCTGCTGTTCGAGAAAGACCTGTACCCGAAGGAGCGCATCCGGCGTCCTCATGCGTTGCGTCACCACCGAGGAAGGCTCAAGCAGATCCTGTCATTCAATGCCACTCGGAGCATATGTGGCAAGGCCATGCTGCATCAAGTGGACGTTAGTCGGACAAGGCGCTAAACCGGCAGGGATTCTTCTGGCCCACAGGTGCAGTTCAGCAGCGACAAATGACATCGTTCGCTATGTGCGAAGGTGAAGAGTCTGCCAGTTCTTTCGCAAGGCAAACAAATCTCCGCAGCCGCCAGAACTCGCAAATATCCCATATGCTCCTGGCATTCGCAGTATGGGGGCTCGACATGGTCGGCGCCCTTCAAGAAAGCGCCAGGCGGGGTTCACACACGAATCTTATTCGTCGCGGTGGATTAAGTTCACCAAGTGGATTGAGGGTTCTAAAGCCGCATCGCAGGCAATTACAGCGGCACGAGCAAGGACTTCATCATGAGTATATTATACCGGTTACGGAGTCCTAACCGCATCATCACAAACAATTTGGTACTCAGTTCGCGGCGGAGACCTTATTACCAAGATTTCTGGCGATGATTTCGGCATCAAGATGTCTGTGCTATGCATCTGTGGCGCACCCGCGGAGCAACGGGCCAAGGTTGAGCGACGAGCGCGAACGGTATGGTCTTGCAAGGCATCAAAGCGGCAGGATATTCGACCGACTACAACCATATGCGGGTCGGTGGGTACAAGAACTCCCGTCCGTTCTCTGGTCTCTCAGAACCACAGTTAGTCGCGTCAAACAAGGGCAATCCCCTTTCTTCCTGGTCTACGGTACCGAGGGCCATGCTACCGGAGCAGAGATACAGTTCGGCTCTCCGCGAGTCCGGGCTTACTCCGAAGACGACTCCAACAACACCCGACTGATCGAATTAGATCAGCTGGAAGAAGCAAGAGACGCCGCAAACAATCCAGTCGACAAGGTATCTTCAAGGCCTGCGTCGTTACCACAATCGCAATGTCCGTGGCCGCGCTTTTGGTCGGGGATCTCGTTCTAAGGAAGATACAAACCACCAAGGACAGGCACAAATTATCCCCCATCTGGGAAGGGCCGTTCATTATAGCCGAGGTCACGCGGCCAGGCGCCTACCGACTGAAGACAAAGACGGCGTCCTCATCACCAACTCATGAACATAGAACAGCTACGCCTTTCTATACTGAGTTTTACATTTTGTTCATGTGTACAGTTTTTTTCTGACTCACTACGCGCGCTTGTTTCAACCGAGTAGTGTCGGGGCTGCATGAATATGTTATGTGTTCTGTCAATAACATACAAGCTTATTTCACCCCGGTTATAAGCCTTGCCGCACGAACTGATGCTCGCCCGAGTATACTGAGATCTTACTCAACATTTTTTATCAGGTTTTTCTATTGGACTAACTCGGTGCATGCTACACGGTCGGGTAAAGCTAATTACAACCGAGTGATAAGCTTGGCGGCACGACACACATATTTAACAGGAGCCATGTATGAAAGCTTTTATACATACCGACTACATAATGTATTGCCTTTACAGACCAGGTCTCGGGTAATTACTTCAGCAGTCGGCTTCGCCTGTGCGATCAGCTCTTCGCAGCGCTTCCTCGGGCGTCGTCTCTTCGGAAAATCCTCTCCCCGATGGCCTCAATGTCCGCCCTCGGGTAGATGGACTTGGTCATTGCTAGGGTCTGGGCCACGCCTGGCGGCAACCGCTCGTCCGAGTACCTTTTCAATGGCACTTGGCGCGTCTCGAGACGCCCCATTTGAATCTGAGGAATTCTGCTACAGCTGGTTCCCACTGGGCGGGGATTACAAGGTCAAGGAGCCCTTTCGGACCCACGAGGGCTCTCGTTGACTCCTGATCAACCTTATCTCCTCCGTGTAGAACGCGATACTAGGCCGGACGTTAGCTTCTCATGCCTGCCCAGATCGGCCGCAAGTAAGCTTTGTCAATTCGGCTAACACACAGGATAACTAATGGATTGGCTGAGATAACAGTCGGGTTGAGGACTTACTTTCGTAGTCGGCCCTCCACCCGGCCACGGTCTCTCCAGTTCAGCCATTCTCCTTACCGAGCTTGACGACGGCTTCTCCAACTCGGATTCTCCGGTCAAGCTCGGTGTTGGCCTTCGTCAGGTCAGGCCTTGACCTTTTCAAGCTCGGCCTTGGCTTCTTCAGCCTCCTTCAGCTGCGATTCCTCTCTGCTCGGGTTTTAACTCCGCTTCGAGGTCTGCACCACAGATTAGCCAAGAGCTCAACCGTGCAGTCATGACACCACCGGTAGTCAGGATCAACGCGGCTGGATGAATACATCAACGGTTCAGTCGGGAAGATATACTTGAGGATTTTACCTCTGACCTTCTCGGCTAGGGCCCATGTCTCCGCCCTGAGCTGATCGGCGCCACTCTTCAGCCAGGCCTCCCTCCCCGCGTGACGCGCCTCCATCTCGGCCTTCAATGCCCGGAGTTGCTGCAATTCCGCGAGGTGGGGAGCCATCTCGACCAGGATCTCCGTCATCGCCTCGTTGCGGTCGATGAGCTTCTGCTCGGGACAAGGACAAACCGACGACAGAGTCAAACATCAAAACAAGAAGATTGCTGGAGCTTTACTACAAGAATCATACCGCGACCCTTGGGACCCGCTGATGGCGGCGGGACAGGCTTTCGCACTCTCTCCTTGCAACGACTTCATCGAGCCTGAAGCTTTTCGCAGTACCGTCGCGAGTTGGTCACTAAAGGTCCGGGCATCACACGTGGGGGAGCTTCGATCCGAGGCAGATGCGGGATCTCCGGCGGTGGCGGCAGCGGCGGCGATGGCGATGACGATAACCACGACGGCGACGGGGTCCTGGCCTCAGCACCGCCTTCCCCTACGATTTCGGGGACCGGCTTAGGGGCTCCGTCCGCCGCTTCCGCAACGTACGGCGCCTCGGGGGCTGGGGCCTCAGTTTCAACAGCCACCTCTCGGTCAGGTGGTGGCAGCAGCCCTGTAGTCGGAGCCACCTCGGTCTCAGCAACTGGGCTGGCCGCCGGCTCAACAGGTGTGTTCACCGCCGCTGGCTCGGCTGGGGCAGGCTCATCAGGTGGAGCAGACGGGTCAATCTCTTTGAGATCGATATCGGCCCGCTTCCTGCACGACGAAGCAAGACATCAGGACATTACTCTAACATACAATGACTACAGAGGACCCGGAGTAGCGCACCTCTTGGAGAACCTCAGCTTCCTGCCGGGCGGCCCGCCCCCCGGTGAAGCGCTAGCGTCGGCAGTCGGCCCGGTCGGCGTCATCGATGGCAGAGGCGTATTAGCCTGAGTCGGCCCCGACTCTGGTATGGTTGGCTCGGGTTCCTTCGCCCCAAGCGGCCTCTGCTCTAGCCGGCCCCTTGGTGCGCTGCTGCGAGCACAACAACGTTGGGCCCGAACCTGCCGGTCTCAGCCTGGGACTCGACTGCGTGGGCGTTGTGGCAGCGGTGTCCTTTATTTTCAAGCTGCCGCTCACGGCGCGCGCTGTCATGGCCCCCTCGCCCTGATATAAAATCGGCTTCTTCCCCGCTCTCTTAGAGTCGGGTTGGGCAGCAGAGGGACTCCTCGGCCTCTTCTTCGACGCGACCGCCGACAATGGACGCGAGTCTTCATCAAATTCCTCATGCCACTACAAGCCAGTCGACGAGATACCATCACGCAAGGTTGAACAATCACCGTTCCACAGGCGTTCACCACAGAAGAAAGTAGAAGGTTACCTTGGTCCGCGGCCGGATGAAGCTATAGGCAGCAACCCGGCGGTTATCATCTTCGGTGGCAACCACCCCTTCGGAGAAGTAGCCGAACAAGGTATCGGTCACTGCCCCCTTGTCCGCCGTCTCGTTGCTCACTCGGTCGGGATCGTGTTTACCTTTGAAGGCCCAGCCAAAAGCGCTTTTCAACTTCAGCGGCTGGACGCGCCTCGTCAGAAAACGACAAGCCACCCAAGGCCCTGTCAAGCCAGCCCTCTTGAGGTCATCTATCTTCGTCAGCAATATATGTGCCTGGCCAGTTCTTCAAAGGTTGGCTCCGAGGACAGCTTGGCAACACCCCGGCGGCATACCGGTAAACGGGCGCAAGGAAGGAGCCAGATCGGCGCAATAAAACCACTCCTTGTGCCAGCCTTCAGAGAAGATTTCAAGGGCAAATCGATATACGTTTTCTTCCCATCGCTCCTCAGTTTGAAGACCAGCCCCTCCAATCACACTGATATTACTCTTGAAGGTTGGGGCTTGACATGGAACAGGCGTCGGAGAGGATGAAATGGGGTTCAACACCCAGAAAGCACTCGCAAAGAGTAAACAAATATGGAGATCTGAAGGATTGAGTTGGGATTTAAATGCACCAACTCCAGCCCGTAGAAATCAAGGATGCGCGGAAGAAATCAGAAGACGGAAGACACAAGCCCGATCAAAGAAAGAGGCGAAAACTACCGTTTCACCAGGCAGGGGTTGGGGATCGACTCATCCCTCGCCGACCGCCACGGATCACTTCTGGCTGGGCAACTTCAGCTCGCTCTCCAGCCGTCTCAGCTTCCCGAGCCACAATCTGAGATTGGCCAAGAACTCCCTGGCGCACCCGCAGGATTCGTCGCCTTCGGCATGACTGGAGGTGGTGAGATTTGGGGAAAGCAAATCGGGGGCTTGGAATAAACGAGGAGGATTGAAATCGCCCGAGTCCGGGTGGGGAACAGCGGCTGCTAACCCTAGCCGGGCCGGAGGCAAAAAGTTAGGCGGCGAAGGTGGAAGACGAAGAGATTGGCCGATTTGGGGAAGACGACGGAATCTTTTTCTCTCTCCCCGTCTTTTTATAGCCTGTACCGACTAGATGGGCCCAGGCCTGCACAGTCGGTATTGGGCCGACAAGATATGAGTTCCTACAGTAGCATGCTCCATGTGGGCCGCCTGCAGGCTGAGTTGAAATTATAGCGCTGGTGCTATAACAGGAACCGATGAGGTAAGCGGATACGCTTCATGAGAGCCTTATTGCTAAACGTATATGTTTGGGTATTTGTTTATCTCACAGGTCTCGAGGATATATCCTTACAAGGATCACAGGCTGGTCTTCATTAAAATTGGAGACGCAGGTATCTTTCTCGAGTACACCTGACCACGTAATGGATTTATTTTCATAAAGTGGTACTCGGCCTACATGCGTGGCCATCAGTTGCCGTGAGCAACATTATTCCAGCCGACATGACGCTGAAGAGTCTAACTTTCGAGTAGTGCACTACTCGGGAGAGACTATAAATATTTATTCCCGCTGACATGATGCGGAAGAGTCTAGCTTTTGAGTGGGACGCCACTCGGAAAAGACTATAAACTCATATTCCGACTGACATGAAGTCGAAGAGTCCTATATACGAGTAGTCTTCTACTCGGCAAGACTATAAAGTTTATTCCGGTTGACATGATACCGAAGAGTCGCAAATACCCAAAGTAATCTACTCGGGAAAGACTTCCAGGTTAAAGATCTTTGACTTTATGTTTAATTGTCTTCACAATTAAGCACAAAGTCGGGGGCTACACCTAATAGGTGTGCCTATTCGGCGCACACTATTCATATATCTACATGAAGCCCTTCATAGCCTCGCTGCCAGCTGACATGAAGCAGGACTCAGGAAGACTTACTCGGACAAAGAGTACTCGGGAGCATCGCACTCGGGTAACCTTCACCGTGGAGGATGAGCACCCGGCATCAGCTGTGACTCAACTATGAAGGTCTCAGGGGCTACTGTGGGAGCCATGGGCCCCGGGTACCTCATTACCAGCACATGGGCCACTCGGATAGAGGATGGGCCAGACCATGTAATTAGAGATAAGATAGCACCCGGCAGGCTGTGCCTTGTATAATAAGGAAACATAGCCTTAGTCGGATAGGATTCTATCTCTAAGAAGGAAATCCCTTGGTCGTATCCGACTGGGATCCTTACCATGTACCCCTGTCCCCTAGTATATAAAGGGAGGCAGGGCGCCCCATGAGGGCACGCAAGATCATTGATCGCAAAACCACCTCAGAGGAATAACACCTCAACTGGACGTAGGGTATTACCTCACGACGAGGGCCTGAACCAGTATAATTCTCTTGTGTTCCTCTGCCATCCACTGAATTCCAGGTCGCCGAGTAGCCCCATAATATTATTGCCGGTGTAAAACATCGACACCATCAGTGTTGGCATCACCTATCCCCAAGAGCCATTAATATTATATCTAGCGGCAACCATTCAGGTAGTCAGTACCGTGTTAGCCATGTTGGTGGTTGAGCAATTAGAGCCAGGTCATATACAGAAAATTCAACGACCAGTCTACTTCGTCAGCGAGGTCCTAGCCAACTCAAAGATGAGATATCCTCAGGTCCAGAAGCTACTATATGGCCTACTCATCAACATCCGGAAGCTACTGCACTATTTTCAGTCGCATCAAGTCACGGTGGTCACATCGTATCCACTCGGGGACGTCCTGCATAACCACGAGGCCACCGGCCGAATCACTAAATGGGCGCTCGAGTTGATGGCATTCGACATCACCTTTCAGCCATGGACAGCAATCAAATCTCAAGCTCTAGCTGACTTTGTGGCCGAGTGGACAGAAGTTCAGATGACTACAACAACAGACAAGCTAGAGTACTGGACAATGTACTTCGACGGTTCTCTACGGATCGGCGGCGGTAGGGCCGGTGTCGTACTGACGTCACCTACTGGCGAAAAACTCAAGTATGTTCTCCAGATTCACTTTTCGGCTTTCCACAATGTCATCGAGTACGAGGTACTCATCCACGGGCTCCGCATTGCTATATCACTCGCCGATTGGTTGTATGTGAGGATTCTTAACTCGTGGTAAACCAAGTCATGAAAGACTAGACATGTCTCGACGATACTATGGCGGTACTGTCAGGAGGTCAGAAAACTGGAAAACAAGTTCAACGGGCTGGAGATAACTCATGTATTACGACAATACAATGGTGCTGCTGACGAATTGGCAAACATGAGATCCAAATGAGAAGTGGTTCCGACTGGGATCTTTGTCGAGCAACTACTGGAGCCATCAGTCAAGAAGAAACCGGTGCCATAACAGTCGGGGGATGAACCTACCCCGGCAATAGACAAAGTACTAATCACATCTCAAGATTGGCGGACTCCAGTTCTCAGATTCCTCTTGGATGATGAATTCCTAGAAGATCGCAGCGAAGCCAAACAAATCAAACGTTGAAGCAAATATTTCCTAGTAGTTGGAGAAGACCTGTACCGAAGAAGTGCATCCGGAGTCCTCATGCGTTACGTCACACCCGAGGAGGGCAAGCAGATTCTGCAATCGATCCACTCGGGCATATATGGCAACCATGCTGCATCCAGGACGTAGTCGGAAAGGCTTACAAGTAGGGATTTTTCTAGCCAATAGCAGTAACAGATGCTAAAGACATAGTTCGCATATACGAGGGTTGTCAATTCTATGCAAGACAAACAAATCTTTTAGCCCAAGAACTTCAAACCATCCCAATCTCTTGGCCTTTTGCAGTCTGGGGGTTTGACATGGTCGGGCTATTTAAGAAAGCGCCAGGAGGGTTCACACACTTATTCGTCGTAGAGGATAAATTCACAAAGTGACTTAGGTGCTGGTGCAATTACTCCGACGTCGAGCTCCTAGGATCATGACGTCTTTGATCTAGGTGGGCGTGGCGATTAGAGCAAGGAGAGAGAGGGTTGTCGAAGCTCGTTGAGACTGCACGATGGGCTGCCTACATCATCGATGGTTGGATTGATAGGCTATCTAGGTGGTGACGTAGAGGACCAGCACTAGTGAGCAATCGGCAGCCGGTGGTCCTTGCTGCCAGGGAAAAATCATGTGCATTTTACAAAAGTGGTGACGATGATGTAAATTTTTTATTCATAATCTTGGTTGTTTTGTTTATCAGTGAATATTTTTTTATTTTTGGGTGGTCGATCATTATAAAATACCTATTTGTATTTTTTTTCTAGAGGTACTTAGATGTATACTGATTTAACGCGATGTCATGGTTAATTGTAACAATGAGTAAATCATTTATTCTATAGTTTGTGCTTCATTTGTAACAAATATGTCTGTAACAAAATTATTGTTTATATGTGAAAATAAATTACTATCAATCCCTCCCTAATACCTGTTAGTAAACAATTGATGCAATAATAGAAAGTAATTTATTTACCCGTAGGCTATCGAGTTAAACAGGAAGTAATGGAATAACAGATAATAATTTATTTATTTGTAGGCCATCTAGATAACGGAAAGTGATAGAACAACTGAGGTAGAGAAGGAACAAAAAAAGGGAGTGGGAGCACTAGGGGAAAAAAGGGAAAAAACAGAGGAAGGGTGGGAGGGCGCAAAGGAACGAAAAAAAGAAAAAAAAAATCTAGGATCGAAGACGCGCGTCGTAGCTAAACCACGGGCTGCGCGTGCTTTAGCGCATCCGTCTAAATGGATAGCTATATATAGAATAAAATTAAGGTGAATATTTACTATAGCAAAACGATGAAAAACACAATACATGAAAAATATATTTTTATTTGTTTTAGATAATATTATAATATTTTTTTATCTGTAGCAAAGCTCGGATATTTAGCTTGTCTTTTGAAATTCAAGTAAAAACTTATAGTCCGTAATGTGAACGTTTTGTATAAAAACATTCTTGTTCAGAAATTTTCTAGGTTGTAATGAACGTTTCAGATTTCAATCAATGATGAATAAGTTTAACATAAAAATTCAAATAGAAATTTAAGTGGCTGTTAATGGGAAAAAAGGGGAAACGACTGGTGAGTATGGATATGTGTAAATGGTCGGAAAGCACGTCTTGCCCTCTAGGGCATGCTCAAATTAAACAACCCCCGTTTAAACAAGCAGTAGGACGGTTTGGGGTGGTTGTTTGGTTCAAACCATCAATTTCATCTACTGTACATCCCTCCGACTCGAGTGCTCGACAAGCAAATCTTGAACATGTCCACGCAGGTGATGTAAGATATTTTGAAATCAGTGAGCAACATGTCAACGTCAGCAGTTTAGCACAACCGTTTATTAATTCTCTGCATTGGGATGGATCGGGCCCAACAGCTCTTAGATTTTAGCCGCCAAAACACGCACCAGCTCTGAGAGTCTAGCCGCCAGACACCTCACACCAGGACATCAATATGCTCCCAACACAGAAAACGTCATTTGGCATCTATTATTTTATATTTGATTGGGAGATCACAAGACACCAACATCAACACGGCCTGCTTGCAGCTTGGTACAACCTGCTCACCGAAATTTAAGTTATATGTTTAACATAGGTGCTCAGTAAAAATTTACTGCTAATTATTATTTTAATAATAAATAATATACTCGTTGATAATAAGACATTTATGATAATTTCGTCGATCTAAACATATACCGGCCGAGACTTTCTCCGGTGCTTGGAATTAATTAGGATCGTTAATCGTCTCTAATCTAACACAGTAGAATAAGAGGTACCGATGAAAAGGTACCTAAGGTACTGAAGGTAGAAGGTTAAAATGGTAATTAGCTTATAGGATTAATTTATGTGTTTAAGGGCAAATACGTACAATCCTTCGCGTTTCTCTCGCACGCGTGGTGCTGGTGGATGAGGGGGCGTACGACGCGTGCAACACGTCGGCGTCGTTCGCCGGCGGCAGGTTCAACGACGGCAGCACGGTGTTCACGTTCGACCGGTCGGGCCCCTTCTTCTTCATTAGCGACAATGAGGCCAACTGCCGCGCCGGCGAGAAGCTCATTGTCGTCGTCATGGCTGACCGCAGCGGCCGCCACACGCCGCCGCCGGCTGTACCTCCTCCTGTCGCGCCGATGCCGACCCCGGAGTCCTCGCCGCCGTCGCCTGCGCCTACGGCCACGCCGACGCCGAGCTTGGCACCGTCGCCTGCTCCCTTGGTTTCACCTATGGCGCCGGCGCCTGCACCGTTGCCGGGAGCTTTGGCACCTACCCCTGCTCCAACGACGACAACTCCGAGCTCGCCACTGGCGCCGGCGGCCATGGCACCGTCGCCGTCAACTACCCCTGGAAGCGTGACTCAGCCGCCGCCTGCTTCGGTCAGCCTGCCGCCGGGCACCGAGGGGGCGAACTCGACCACGCCGGCGCCGCCCGCAGCCAACGATCGGAGCGGCGCTGCTCCGGTGGTGGCAGGCGTCATCTTCTTCCTCTTCGTCTCCACCTACGTCGACTACAAGGCCATCGAGCGCCGTGCCGAGATCGGCGTCCGCGTCTTCGCCGCGCCACTCGCTGCCGTCACCGTCTTCGTGCTCTTCCTCGTCCTCCAGCACCGCTGCCGCTACTGGACGCTGCGCCAACATTATGCGCCGGCCGTGCACCAGCCGACTGTCGGCGGCGATGGCGGGGGCGGGGGCGGGGGCTCGTCGACGTGGGTGGTGGCGCTGCTGGTGGCTGTGTTGCTGCTCATTGTTAGAGCCCGGGACCGTGCCCGCGCTCGCCCGCGCCTGTGCCTGCTCCCGCGCCCCTCTCCCGCGCCCCGTGCCCCGTGCCCGGGCCCTTACCCGGGACCTCGCCCGGGCACGCGTCCGTACCCGGGCCCTCGCTCGGGACCTCGTCTGGGCACGCGTCCGTGCCAGGATCAATCAAGGTTACGGATGGCAAGGTGCTGACCATCGTCTCCAACTACAGCAGTGACCACCAGCACACCGGCGTCATGGGCCTGTTCTACATCCTTGTTGCAGAGCAAGAACAGCCAGCTCCCAAGCCAGCTCTATGCTTCAGTTTCCCAGTTCCATGTGAGTTGAACAAAATTTCGCCATGGTTTATACACCACTTCTTGCAATCTAGTTGCTGAAAACTCGAAATGTGCATGTCATCTTATCAATCCTTGGTTCTTTCTTTTGCATTTGCAGGGTGCTTGCCTTCATGGCTGACCAGCAATCTCTGAATGTTGAAGTGAGACTTGAAGAAGTAGATGAATGAGTAGTAAATAAGTTGCCTGGGTTTTTTGTTTATCTATGGTAGGTCAAGGATGAGTTGTAGTAGGTTGTTGTGCCATTATGATGAACCATCGGTAGCCTGTGTCTGATGATCTGTGGTACTAGTAGTACAACATGCTGGGTTATATACAAGTGCATTGGCAACCATCTTTCTCCACATAACGGTACTCCTCTGAAGAAGCTAGTGAGAACTGGGAACCAGATGTACAGTCTCTTGTACTGTTATATGCTGGTGTATATATGTATATAGTTTTCAGATAATAATGGAATAAATAGTTATATGATGGTTTGTATATGTATGTACCTGAATACCTGATCTAGTACTGGAGCTCTTGCAAACTAATTTTAGGCATTCAACATCGAAATCCACACATAGACACTGAAAATGTGCAAGAAACCGGCAAGAAGAATCCACAACTAATTCTATACAACTACGAAATGCAGCTCATGGGTTAGTGCCATTTGCACACAAATTTTCTTGACGCCTCAGTTCAATGCAAGCGAATAGTGCTCATTCAACATTTAACGATGTAGAAAACAGAGAATCAACCAGGCCTTTTTTCAATAAAAAAAATGGTCTCTACCGAGCTTCTGCACCTCATATTCCATGATTCTCCACAAATTGAGAGGTTCCCCACAAAAACAAAATGATACTACTTCACCAGTTCTGTCAGGGTCATGGAAAGGCCTAGTAAGATTTATTACTGCATCATGTTCTCATAATTGAGCAGTCAAGTTTCTCTTTGTTCCCCGATTCTCAGGGAGGGTTAAATGGTCGCTTCTTGTGTAAAAAGATTAAGAAAAAAAATGTTCACATCCTTCTTTTTTCCACGCTGGCAAAAATAATGTGTTATAATCTTCAACTTCCAGGTTTCCTCACAAATAGCTTCTGGACCTGTCCAAGTAACAGAAAAAGAAATGCATTAAGCATGCTTACATTCCTGCACTTCCTCTATTACTATATATTCAGATATCAGCTTACCTGCTCCAGTGTCAAGAACAACTTGAATTCGATAACTCTAATATTGTTGGTAAGGGCTCAATTGATACTGACTAGGAGCGTGTAACCTTCGATTCGCAGAACGCACTCTTTGTGCAATTGTTTTACTTTCCGGGCTTACTTCCTGGGTGCCAGACTTAGTAATATTTTTCTCTTTAGTTTGTTTCCGTGCACGCTTCTTTGAACCTTGACTAATTTGATGCCTGTCTTTTGTAGTACCATGTGTTGGTTTCGAAATCTTCCTTGCCCTCTTTCTATTGGCACTCCCTATTATCATCACATCGTCATCACAGAACATTTTACAAGTTAACAAAGAGAAGGGTTAGAAAATTACTTAGGTCTATTTTGGGAGGTATTTTTTTGTCAAATACAAATTATCCAAAGTAAAGATTACAATTTTCTGAGTTAAACAAAAGTGGTTTCACATTTTTAGCAATTAGGATGAATTTTCTAGAAATTTTATAAACTTATAGGTTATAAAAAGGTATATAAAAGGTGTTTCCATTTTTAGAGAAAAATCCTATACAGAAGGTCTCACTTTTTATTTTACAAAATTAAAGAGCACAATTTTACGAATCCACACAAATTTGGTTCACCTCAAAA
The DNA here is from genome assembly GCA_003991445.1 of Oryza meyeriana var. granulata. Taxonomy (NCBI): domain Eukaryota; kingdom Viridiplantae; phylum Streptophyta; class Magnoliopsida; order Poales; family Poaceae; genus Oryza; species Oryza meyeriana. The sequence goes on from RYFJ01001804.1 coordinate 131,959, forward strand.
GGAGTTATAATGAATTTTATAGAAATATTTCAAGTTTCTAGGCACAAAATAAATTACTATTGCTTGTTAATATTTTATGGACATTTTCTGTACAGAAGTTGTCATATTTTATTTTACAGTAATAAAGTTCACAAATTTACAGAGCTAACAAAATTGGTTTCACTAAAAAATGAGTTGAAATGAATTACTTATGAATTTTTGAAGTTTACAATGAAGCGGACCGTCCGGTCTAGGAGAGGATGGTCCGGCGAGGCAAAGAGCAGAGCCGGCGACAACGGATCGGACCGTCCGAACGCGGAGAGGATGGTCCGGTGGGGTGAAACAGAGGAGGACTGAGCCGGTGAGCTTCTCGGCGGCGGCGACGGCGATGGCGGCGTCTGCTGTAGTCGGGCCCAAAATAGAAAAGGTAGAGAAGTTCACAGCGGAGCTAAGGGTGGTCTTCTTGACACCTCGGGTGACCGTAATCTCGACGGCGGCGAGCTCCAGCGGCGGAGTGTTTCGGGTCGTCGATGTGTATCCTGTTTCAGGCTCAATCTAGCTGTGCACATCCATGCGGTGAGGGGAGGCGCGGGCGCGACGCGAGCGCGACGGCGGCCTCTGTTTCCGGCTTCGCTCGCCGGCCCACGGTGAGGGGAGGCGCGGGCGCGACGTCAGCGCGACGGGGGCTCGCCGGCCCACGGTGAGCGGAGGTGCGGGCGCGACGCGAGCACGACGGCGGCCTCTGCTTTCGGCTTCGCTCGGGGGCTCGCCGGCCCACGGTGAGGGGAGCTTCGCTCGGGGGATTTTAGGGCAAAGGGACGACGATTGAAGACGGCTCGGAGAAGAAAGGATGGGGCAATTGAAGACCGCTCGGGATGAGGCTCGGCAGAAGACACGATGGAATTAATAAATTACCCAATTATCCCTGTTAATGTTATTTTCTATTCTTAATTTGTCCTTTAAACATCAATGGCTGATACTACTTAATTTAGAAGGTACCTAAGGTACCTTCCAAGCATCGTAAAAGAGCTCATACCGGCCAAGTCTAGTCTCTTGGAGGTATTCATAGTGATATACATTTGTATGAGTGCGTGAGCGTACATGTAAATGAGCATAAAAAACATAGACCCCTCTACTTCACAAATCCATCAGTGTCAGTTTCGTCCTCTTCTGATTGTTCATAATGGTAGTAGAAAAAATTTCATAATCTGACCACATCTTTACTTTCATGGTTTCATCAAATATAATTAAAATAACATTTTTACCATCCTTAAGATAATACCGAGAGGTATCATATTTTTTAGTGTAAAATTTAATACTGCTAGGTATTGGGTATCTTAAGGTATTACAATATTTAGTGTAAAATTTTGGTATCTTAAAGTACTTTCTTAAGTACAGTAAAATTTTCCTAATCAAAATTAGCATAATTTTCTCTTCATTATTGGCCTTTTTAATTCCGGATAGTGCTCCACTTTGTCGATTTTGTGAGCTTAGAACGTGACTTGACATACTTGCTGACAGTATACTGATATTACAGATTCCCTTTTTGTCAGATAATCGTTTGATCCAAACTAATGAAGAAAAGCTTAATTGATAGAAATTCCCCAATTCGCGGACAAACAGAGTCACAATGGCAGAGGAAACGAAAAATAATGCGATCAACCATCACCACCTGATCGACATCTCAACGGAGTTGTGCTTCGCGGCCGGCGTCGATGGCGCAGCAGAGACGAAGGAGATGGGCGGCACGACCGCTGTCGATGGCGCAGCGGAGGCGAAGGAATTGGGCGGCACGGCCGGTGTCGATGGCATGGCGGAAACGGAGGAGTTTGGCGGCGCCGACGCGGCCGCCGCCGATGGCGCAGCGGAGACGAAGTGGCTGCGCAAGCTCACGTCGTCGAGCGTCAACACCGCCGTGCTGAGAGATCTCATCGCGCGGACGCCCATGCTGTGGTACCTCGGCGAGCGCTCCGGCACCATCCTCCGGCCGCGCTCCCGGCGCGCCCGCGTCGACGCGCTGCACGCCGTGCGCGCCGTGGCTATTGGCCCGTTCCACCGTCGTGACCACTGGCTCCCGTTCCCCGACGACGCCAAGCTGCCGTTCCTGCGCTACCTGCAGGACCAGTGCGGGCTCGACGTGGAGCGGTACGTCGCGGTGCTCTCCGCGGAGCGCGACCGCCTGCGCGACGAGTTCGCCGACGACGACGTGGGGGACGAGGTCGCCGCGGAGATACTGGGGCACGAGGAGAAGTTCCTCCAGATGATGCTCCTTGACAGCTGCTTCATCCTCGTCGTCAGCATGATGCTCAGCAAGATCTGCACCGGCCGCGACGACGCCGGCTGCGTCTCGCGGGAGGCGTCCATCAGCAGGGAGTACTTCATACTTCACATGGCCGTGTCGCAGCACGCCGAGGACATCAAGCTGGACCTGCTGGTGCTCGAGAACCAGGTCCCCTTCCCCGCCGTCAAGATGCTGGCCGCCTCGTGCAGCAAGCTGAAGCTCCGGCGTCCCGTGGAAGAGCTCGTGCTCGGCTGCTTCGACGACATCATGCCGAAGCGTGGGAGCCTCGCCGGGGCCGCCGCCGGAGCCACCGAGTTCCTGCACGTGCTACACCTCTTCCACTGGTCGCGCGTGCCGACGAGCAAGTACTGCATCCTGTCGACGCCACGGAAAGTTGCCAAGATCAAGAAGGAGTCGGAGCGGCTGTTCCCGTGCTCCATGGAGCTCTGCCGGTCGGCAGTGTGGTTCCGGAAGGCGGCGGCGAGCTGCGGCGACCTCGACATGTGGTTCTGGAGCCGGACGGCGAGCCCCGTGGCGGTGATGACCATCCCGTGCTTCCACGTCCACGAGTACAGCGCCGCCGTGCTGCACAACATGATAGCCTTCGAGAAGCACTTCCACTGGGCGCACGGCGCGTGCGTGACGGCGCACGTGGCGCGAATGGAGGGCCTGGTCCGGTGCCCGCAGGACGCTGCGTTCCTCCGGCGGCGAGGCGTCCTGTCGAGCAGGCGCAAGACGGACGCGGAGCTCGTGGCCTTGTTCCGTGAGCTCGGGGAGGAGACCGTCGGCACGCGGCTTCCCGACGAGTACGCGGAGATGGTCGACGCGGTGGCGTGGCACCGGAGTCGGAAAGTGAGCTGGTGGTGTGGCGGCTTTGTGCTGCACTTCTTCCCGTCGCCATGGGTCGTGATGTCGCTCGTCGCGGCTGCGGCGGTAATCGTTGTACCATCGCTGCTGCAGACAGTTTATACCATTCTCAGCTATGTGAAAACTACCTAATTAAGGCGCTGTTAGATGTCAGTGTTAAAACAAAACAGGTACTCAAGATTTCCATGATTGCTTCTATGTTCTAGGTTGTATTTGCTTATCAGATCATTAAATAATTAACAGTTTTTCTATTTATCGATCGTTTAATTTTTTTCTTGTTTACTCAGCACGTAAACTTTCACAAAATATAAAAAGCCCAACTATTTTAATTAATACGTACAATGCAACTTTTCTCGTCGCGGTAACGATGCTAACAGCTGGATATAGAAGGTGCACACAGTTATCTCAAGATTAGTTGCGCAACCTGTTTGTTGCTAGGCCTGCAGGTTTCATTATGCTTTTTTAACATTTGTCTTTGAGATTATATTTAGGTTTTTAACTAATATACCAAAAATGAATTGGACTTGGCCTTACATGTTTATGGGCATATAAACATGCCCGATTGTTGATTTAAGTTACTGTTTATATATGTGCCAGCTCATAGGTGTGGTATAGTGCTTAGTGCTTTAGCCAGGGATGTAAGCGGGTTGACCCACAAACCCACTTATAGATTAGTTTAACGAGTCAACTCACGGACTTAGTAGCTATTTAGAAAGATCAATTTGTGGGCTAGCCCGAAAAATGACCTATAAGCGGGTTAGTGGAACAGCTCACTTTCATCCGTACTTAGAGTTGAGCAAGGTAGAGGATGGTCAAATGCACAAGGTGCGTTCACGGGCGATAGTAGGATAGGCATTGCCTCTAGACTTTGGAGCATAAGGGATAGCAATGCAACAGTAGGTCGCACATGGTAGGTCTTGTCGGTGAAAACTGAGATATAGAAGTACGATGTAAGATCGAAGTATCATAAAATATATGTTATTTTAGGGTTTCAAAATGATACTCATGATATGCTGATATGCTAGTAGTATAATGATAATACTCCATTGGCATCGTACAATGATATTTTAGTGGTATCACGATGATACTCATGGTACTAATAAATTCATTCAGGTGGTATCACGAGGATACTCAAGATACTTTGTTACTCTAAGGTATTAGAATGATACTCGTGATGTACCGGTGGTGTCACAATAATATTCTAGTAGTGTATCGGTGATACTTCAGCGATATTCAGTAGTATTGTAACTGAACCAGCAATATTATGGTGATACCTCTATGGTATTGTATCAATATTCAATGGTATCGTATCTGATAGGTTGGTGATACTTCAGTGGTATCATGACCGAACCTGCAATACTAAGTTGATACCTTCATGGTATACATGATACAAAGTTGATACTCCATTAGTATCATGATGCTGTAATGGTCATGTCGGTATCACCATGATATGTGCAACCTAGCCGGAGTATTTGTTACCTATGATACATGCAACCCAGCTGTAGTATCGCTCGGGGAGGTGTGCACTCAAGCAAACTAGTATATGACTTCGATTCTGTTGGCCCCTGGTTTTGAAGCCCGGAAACCTCTTATGTATTGAGTATCAAATCCTTGAATCAGTAGTTTGGTGTGTACATAACATAAGTGATACCATTGTATTCATCGTTATAAAGTCTTGCATCACTTAGTCATTACAAAAAGGGGTTGCCCGCATAGGGCTCCAAATAGACATAGCCAACCGTCTTATGGTAAACTAGCAAAAGAGATAAAGTGTGACAGCGAAAGCATAAGCAGCAGCGGCCTTGCATTTGTCCACAGGCACTCTATTAGCAACTTGGATCCTATGGTGCCTCCTTAGTTTCCTCCTCCTCCAAGTAGTGGTTGTACGGTTCACCATCGGCATCTATTTCTAAAAACGAGATTAAGCAACGGTGAGTACATAGAGTACTCGGAAGCCACTTGTCGATGTTTTATATCGGTTGTATTGATTGTAGGGCCATTCATCGGACTAAAACTCGATGGACTTTGAAAAACAAGACGATTTATACTGGTTCATACCCTCGGGGTGAGGTAATACCCTACTTCCAGTTGTGGTGTATTGTTTTTGCTGTATTATCTGGTGAGATTGGTTATGGTGTATGTTGATGCCCCAGGGGGCTCCTTGTCTCTCCTTATATACCAAGAAGGCAAGGTTACAATGTAGGAATCTTAGTTGGACTTGACCAAAGGATTTTCTTCTCAGAACATAGAGTTACCGGCTAGGACTATATCCCTTTTCTTATCGTACAAGATTATATAAAGCCGAGTTCTACTATGTCCTTAATTACATGGGCCAACCCACCCTCTATCCGAGTGGCCGTATTTGCCTTCCTTGAGATACCCGGGGCCATGGACTCCACAGTAACTCGTGAGACCTTTATAGTTGATTCACAACTGACGCAGAGTGCTCATCCTCCACGGTGAAGAATTCCCAAATGTAATGCTCCTGAGTACTCTTTGTCCGAGTGCTTCTTCTCCCGAATCCTGTTTCATGTCGGCTGGCAACAAGGCTATGAAGGGCTTCATAGAAAAATATGAATAGTGTGCACCGAATAGGCGCACCTATTAGGTGTAGCCCCCGACTTTATGCTTAATGAAATAATTAAACATAAAGGCAAAGATCTCTAACCTTTAAGTATTTCCCGAATGATATGTTTATCAGAAATTGGACTCTTCAGCATTATATTAGTTGCAAAAAATCTTTGCTCAAGACAATATGGCTAAGCGTGTAAGCCGAGTACCACTATGGAGTAAATCCACTGTATGGTGAGGTGTACTTGAGTGATACCTGTATCCCCAATTTTAATGGAGACTACCTATTGATCCTTATAAGGATATATCCTCAATACCTGTTAAATAATACAAATATTTGAACTCATGTGTCTAGCAAATAGGCTTAACATGAAGTATATCTGATTATTTTAATCGGCTCCTATAAAACAGCACCCAAATTGTGATTTTAACACAATTGGCTATCGACCCAATAGGACATGCTATTTAGGAACTCATATCATACGGCATACTACTGAGCAAGTCGGCCCAAGCCAACCACTCAGTGCAACCTTTTAAGTATAGCGAGAGAGAAAGAAATTTCCCTTTCTTCCCCAAATCGCTAAACTGCTTCATCTCCCAGGTCTGCGTCCAAACTTTCACGTTCTTCTCCTCCAAGGCTAGGGTTTCCACGCCGCTTGAGCTTTTCTCCACAGATCTAGAAAATCCCACGATCTAGGATCAATTCCCCTAGCTAGAAGCTTTCCCCTCTTTTTCCATACTTCAGCCATGCCGAGATCACCATCTGACGTTCCCCACATCCCAGCATGGGCTTGGCCAACATCGACTTCATGCTCCTCCAAGCTGGCTCATCTGGAGCAAAACAAATGCCTCCAACCGAAGGAACTCATCAATTGGCACCAGGCCAACGGTGAGACGATCCCCACGCCTGACTCCACGAAATCGTGGTTTTTGAATCCTTTTTTGATAGGGGTTTCTCTTTTCCCATCTCCGACTTATTTGGGGCCTATTGAGTATTATCAGACTGAACTTCTCCACCTTAATCCCAACTCCATTATTCATATTTCCATTTTCGTTACTATGTGTATAGTGAAGCTTTTCTCGGGGTTGATCCCCATTTCAACCTCTTCCGCTATTTCTTCCATGTCAAGCCCCAACCATCCAAATCCAATCCACAAGTCATAGGGGGAGCTAGGCTTTCGTTCTGGAACGAGATAAAGAAAGTTTACCTTCTCCTCCTCCTAAAAACCTCCTTGAAAGGGTGGCACCAGGAGTGGTTTTACTGCTCCAATATGGAACCCTCCTGGGCATCCTTTGTCGAGAACCCTCCCAAGGTTCTGGACTGTTGGTCAACACTCCCCTCGAAGGCCGATATGGTGCAGATGCTGCAGCTGATGGAGAAAATACGGTCCTGAATAAGAAAGGACTGACCGGAGTCTGGGTAGCATGGCTGTTCTTGAATCGGCGCACACAACCCCTAAAGGTCAGGATCCACCCTAGGTACGAGTACCAGGGCAAAGGCAATCCAACCCGGGAGTGTGCCGATCTTGTTGACAAAGATGTAGTTACTAATAATCTATGTCGCTACTTTAGTAGCAGTGTGCCAGATACTCTTGACACCGAGAAGTGCCCTAAGCCCTTCTGTTTGAGAAGGCCAAGGCCGGTGGTAAGCTCTTGATATCTTGTTGTCTCGATGATTGATTGGAATGTCTGCAATGACTGCTGTGAGACTGAATTGCATGAATTGTCTTCATATGCATTGTTTGCAGGAGAATGCTGACTTTGAGTCAAACCCTCCTAGCCAGCCGACTGGGGGGGGTCAAGGAAACGACCAGCCAACCCGCCCAACAGCTGACCAACCTAGCTTCAAGGGAGCTAGGAAGCAACCAATGAAGGACAAGGCCAAGCCTAAGTACACGTCGTCTAAGGTGTCAGGTAGTTCGAAGATCAGGGACACCAACTGCACAGCTCCAGTGCTTGCCGCGGCTTCATCAGCCGCGACAGCAGCACCAGCCATACCATCGACCCAACTGACTGCCCCGAGTGTAGTGCCGGCTGACCCAAGTTGCCCACCACCTGGTGCTACGCCATCAAGCCCAACACCAACTAACACGGACTGCCTCCGCTGTGATACATAGGGGTGGAGGTTCAAGACTTTCAAGAGGTATGTAATCTTTAGTCTTCAGGTAGTTTGAAGTAGATTGCAATGTCTTGAATGTTATGTGAATTTGTAGGAAGCCAAGTGACTCAGACCCCAAGAGGTCAGCGCCACCAACCCTCGTCACCGACCCAGCCCTGATTGGGGTTGAAGCTGAGGCACCACAGCTCAATCCGAGTGCTGCCCCAGCCCCTGAGGGCGAAGCAACGCACTTGGCTGAACCGCCTACTTCACCCAGCCAGGAAGCCACAGAGCCAGCTACTGAACTAGTCACCGAGCCCACCGCAGAACCAACCCCTCCTGTTGACCAAAGGCCACCAACTCCTTCGCTGCCATCATCGTCTTCTTCTAAAGAAGGTGGCTTCCCCAGGCTCGGAGGTCTACCACGCAATCCTCCAAGGGTGTTCCATTGGACTAACCCAGATGGGAGCGTGGACTCTTTGACCATGGATGAAGAAACTGCCAAAAAGGAGCGGATTGAGCTATTTGAAGCCACTATCAAGGCATCACAGCAGGTCTAGGTAAGCAGCCTGACTGATCTTGACTTAGCTTTGTTGTTGGTTGTATGGTTTTGTAGATGATTGTCATGTTGACAATGGATTGTCTTGTTGTAGAAAATGACTGCTCAGTCTGAGAAGATGGGCCGAGCATTTGCTAGGTTCACTCCTTAGATTGCTTGATTCACTTGGCTCCAAGCCGAGAAGGATGAACTTCAACGCACCTACAAAGAGAGGGAGAACTGGCTGAAGACTACAGTGAATCAGCTACGTGATGAGAAATGGGAGAAGATTGGGACTATCTGGGGTAGGTCCTTCTGTCACCCGAGTAGCTCCTCGTAGTTTCTTCGCATTGTTGATCTCTTGCATATAACTGACTGCAGCCCATGAGGCCACTATACATAACCAGTCCCTGGAAATTGAGCGCCTAAGGAAGGAACTGAAAGATCTTGAGACAGTGAAGTCCAAGGTTCACACTGAGTTTGCAGGTTAGTAGCTTGTCCGCTTCAGAATTTTAGTCAGCTGAGTAGCTAGATCTCCTTATAGCATGTCTTTGTGTGACAGACTACAAGGTTAAGGTGCAACCACAGTTCAGCTTATTTGGCGAGCAAATATAGGCGGTTCAGGATTCCCGAAGCGCCTATAGACTCTACCCAGTCTTTATTGAACACCTTGTAGCCTGAGGCCAGCTCTAGCTCCACCACGCCAGCTCTCATGCTAGAAAGACTTCAAGCAGCTCCGGCAGCATTGAAAACGTTTGTAACTCAGCATGCAACCCTAGGCATTACTTAGGGCCTTGCCACAACTAAGTCCCTCTATCCCCGAGTGGATATCGCGGTAGTCGGCGAGGGGTTTGCTGAAGGTACTTCTGCGGACAAAGCATTTGAGCTGATTAATGAAGCGAATCTGACTGCAAAGGCCATTGCCGATAAGTTGCCCCTGTAAATGTACTGGAATAGAAAACTCTTAAGTATGTTGTGTATGGAAGGCAGTTGTAGTTTGTATATATTGTAAATACATGTTCTTTTGAATTGTTGTTGAAATCTGTTCGAGTACTTGAGTTATATTAGTCATCATTAGTCTTATCCGACTAGCCAAAATATACCAAGTGATAAGGATCAACTTAAAAGGCGTTTATCCATCAAGTTTATACTCGGTATAAGTTGGCATAATCGTTATGAGACTTCGTGATTTAGATAAAACAGACTCAAATTTGGTTTGAACAATAACAAAAGATGTGATATCATCATGTAGCCCCTGATCCACTACTTGGTTGGGAACAATCGGTGTAGTGAGTCAGAGTAAAAAACTTTATTCATATATATATAAACTGATCATAATATAATGATTAGTTATAGAAAGGACATAGTTGTTCTATGTTCCATGAGTTGTTGATCGGGGTGCCATCTTCAGTCTTCTGGCGAAAAGCCCTCGGGTATGTCACCTTAGCAATAATGAATGGCCCCTCACATAAGAGAGATAATTTGTGCTGTCTTTAGTGGTTTGTATTTTTATTAATACAAGATCGCCTACCGAAAATGCACGGCCACGAACATTACGATTATGATAATGACGTAGGCCTTGAAGATATCTTGCTAACTGGATTGTAGCGATATCCCATGCTTCCTCCAACTGATCAAGCTCGACCAGTCGGTCTTCATTTGATTTGTCTTCAGAGTGGGCTCGGACTCATGGAGAGTCGAAGTCCAACTTGGTAGGTAAGACGGCCTCAGCACCATAGACCAGGAAGAAAGGGGATTGCCCTGTTGCCCGACTGACCATAGTTCGAAGTGACCAAAGAACAGATGGGAGTTCTTGTACTCATCGTCCTGCATATGGTCGTAGTTGGTTGAACACCCTAGTCTTGATATCTTGTAAGACCATGCTGTTTGCATGCTCGACCTGCCTATTGCTATGTGGGTGAGCCACAGAAGCATAACAAATCTTTATGCCAAACTCATCGCAGAAATCTTGGAAGATGCCGCCGGTGAACTGAGTGCCGTTGTCCATTATTATGCAATTGGGGACTCCAAATCGGTATGAATCATTTCATACTTTGCGACTATATTATTCATCACACACAATCCATCAACAATCAAGTAAAGATATCTGAGGTCAGGAAACTTACCACTGGCCGAGGCCTTTTCAGGCTAAACAGCTTTGGAAATTTCTCTAGATCGTGGGTGTCCGGGACGCCGCTACTGAAGTACCGACACAGGTTGTCGATGACCATATCCTTGTTTACCCACTCGGAGCTCTCTCGAGTGGGGTCGTTCTTCCCCTAGTACTCATAGCCACGATGCACTCGAGCCTTCAAGGGCTGGATTCTTCAGGTGAGGAACGCTCGCACCACCTAGACCCCTATCAATCCCTTTAGCTTTAGGGTAGCCAGCTTCTCGAACAAGACATGCACCTAGAACATTTCAGCTTCACTCAGGAGCGTAGACCAGCTGTCGAGCACCTTAGGGGCATTCCCGACATAGGGAGGCAAGGAGGGCTCTGGATTTGAGCAGTAGAACTGAAGGCGCACTACTGTTACTATCAGTCTAGTCTCCCGAGGGCACTCTTTCGATCTCGAACAAAACAAGCAACCTTTCGTATTTTGATGCCAGTCACAACAGTTTGACAGGACCCATTTTTCCATAAATAGTCAACTTGGGAGGACTTTTCAATCTCGGACTCAAACTGATGCCTAGGAGTCAACCCTTCAAGGAGGTTTTGAGGGGGAGATGGATGTAGATCTTTTTCAATTCATTCCGGAGCTAAAGGCTAGCTTCCCCACCATCTATGGTTGTGACTTGGATGGCTAGGGCTTAAGATGGTAGAAATAATGGAAGAGATTGAAATGGGGAAGAATGCCAAGGAAAGCTTCACAGAGGGTGATGAAGATGGAGATCTGGAGGATTGAGTTGGGGTTAAGATGGACAAGCTTGATCTGGTAATAATCAAGTAATCCCCGGAGAAAATCGCAAGTGGGAAGAACCAAGCCCCAATCAAAGAAAGATTCAAAAACCACAATTTTGTGGGTCCTCGGGGTAGGGATGGTCTCACCTATGGCAGGGCACCAGTTGATGAGTTTCTTAGCCTGGAGCATCTTCTCCCACTCTAGGTGCACCAATCTTGATGATCAAGTGGCTGAGGTCAACCAAGCCCCCATTGGCAACGAGGATGAATCAGATCTGGATTTCAGCATTTTGGTGGATTCTGGTTGTTGGAAGGAGGCGAAGAGGTTCTAGAGCGGGAAAACGAAGGAGGATGCTAAGAGGCTTGTGGATCTGGGTGGTTTGCTTGGAGGCGTGGAAACCCTAGGTTTGCTTGGGAGGGGAGAGCGAGAAGTTTGGGTGCGATTGCTAGAAGCAGAAGCGTTTTGGCGATTTGGGAAAGAAAGGGGAATTTTTTCTCTCTCCCCGATACTTAAAGGGCTACGCTAGGTGGTTGGCTTGGGCCGGCCTGCTCGGTAGTTGGCCGTAAGATATGAGTTTCTAAATAGCATGTCCTATTGGGCATTTATTCAAATACCCCAAACTTCTTGACCGAGTACTGGGCAAGCTTCCCTTCCATGCTCTACTCAAGAACCCGGAGATACCCTCAAACACTTTATCTCGGCGTTCCACATGTACTGGCATGCGAGGTAACCCTGTTCCGGCTGAATACTTAGCCAGGGACATCCCATACCACCCGTGTGGTCACACTATATTATGGTCAGTGCAATTTCCCAAGGAATCGGTCTTCATATGTGAATACAATGTGTCCCTTCCCAGGCGATCACTTTGCATCATGAGTTTTCGCTAACATCTCTTATTTCGCAAACATACCGACACCGCGTGTCGGGTCGAAAAGGTTTTGTAAACCTAGGTTTTCCCATTTCGACAACACATGTGATTTGGGTGAAACCGTCGATACCCATGCTCATAGAGCACGGATGCCGAGGTAACATTGAGGTGGAGCGACAAGGGATAGGATTTTTCAAGCCTACCGGATATTGCAACTACTAGGTAGGTCTGTCAGTTCGTCGCATGAACCGAGGCCGAATCAATTTAACGTGCGCACTAAAATGCAGTTTGGCAAACAATATTATTTTATAAACTGGGAGCAATATGTTCAAGGAGTGACTTACCTCTGACTGCCTTCAGAACTTGCGAAAATCCAACGTCCGAAGAAATTCCATCATCATCGACTACGCGAAAACCCTAGAAATAAAATACTATTATTAATAACTAATAGTGCCATGAGACTTGAACGAGGTCGATTGGAGTTACGGTTGAAAAATATGAATTTTTGAAGTTTATGGGATTTTTCTAGAATTAAAAAGAATTTATTAAATTAGAAAAAGGAATATGCCAAGGGAATATTCCCTTGGCTGACAGATGGGGCCCATGGTCACAGAGAGGATGAGGTGTAGGGCCCTCATGTCAGTGAAACAAGGAGAGTGGGGACGACATGTCAGTGGGACAGGGTTAATAAAGAAAGAGTGGGATGACAAGGGGGATCCACATGTAAGTGGAAGAAGAGAGTGAGAGTGTAGGTGGATGACAGATAGGGCCCATGTGTCAATGAGAGGCTGGGGCTGGTCCATATGTCACTGGAATAGAGTGATTAAGGGTGTGGGGCCCACCTGTAAGGCAGTGTGAGAGGGGATTAAAGAGTGGGGCCCATGTGTCATTGTGAGGAAGGAGATTGAAAGGATTGGGCCCACAAGTCAATGAGAGAGAGGGAGTGGGTCCACATGTCAGTGGCATAGAGGGGAGGGGACCACATGTCATTGAGACAAAATTTATTATTAAGGTTAATTAGTTTTCTTAATTGTGTAGGGCCCATATGCCATTTAGATAGAGAGATAGTGAGGGGCCAATGTCAGAGACGGAAAGGGGAGGCCGAAAGAGAGAGAGAATAGGCAGGGCTGCCCTGTCAGTGAGAAAAAGGGAGAGAGCGAGAGCGAGAGAGAGAGAGAGAGAGCAGCTGGGAGGGGAGATCAACGGCCGACGGTGCCCCAAGCGGCGTTGTCGAGCGGCAGTGGCGTACAGAAATGGGGGGAGGAGAGGTAGGCAAACTTGATGAGCGGCTCGGATTTGGATAGGGATGAAGGGGTGGCGGCTAGTGACGCGAGGCCGAGGGTGGCAAGGGGGAGAAGATGGTGTGCAGCGGTGGCGGGTGCTCGAGTAAGAGGCCCTAGGTAGAGAGGATTTCCTGGCGGTGGCTTACTGAGCTCGCGCTTGTCCGAGAGCGGCAGCGGTGTTCGAGCTCGGGCTCAGACTGAGCGAGCTTGGGCGAGGGAGGACGTGGCTTGCGGTGGCTTGCGGCACTAACGAGGACAAGGCCGCGCAGAGTGGGGCTCAGGTTTTATAGGTGCACATGGCCGCTAGAGGATGGAGAAGAGTGACGGTGGCGAGAGGAGCGAGGCGTCGGGCTACTACGCCGGCCGAGGCGGTTCGGGCGGCGGGTTGACGACGCGGAGATGGCGGAGAGGCGCCGGGCAGGGGTGAGCTGTACACCCACACGGCGCTAGAGCTCCGCTCGCCACGTGCGCAATGAACTGAGCACCTATCATGCGAGGGAGAGAGCGGAGAGGAGGACGACGGTCCAGACGCATGGGTCCTAGCTAGCAGTGGCGCGGACTGAGGCGTGGGGAAGGGACGGTCGCTGATGCAGGGGCCCTTGCGGTCAGCCGCGCGTCATGTAGCTGACAGGCAGAGCCCCGTTGTCAGGGGGGAGCGTGGGTGAGGGAGAGGGCCAAGCGGCCGATGGGCCAGCCTGGCTGCGCGCAGGAGAGGAAAGAGAGGAGGCCAAGGGAAAATAGCAGCCCAGATGGAACAGTGTATGGTGACATTTTCCAGAGATTGAAGGCTATTTGGATATTTTGAATGGGTCTTTGGAATTAAAAATTGATTTTGGACTCATAAAGTCTGAGCGTTTTTTTAGTGCTCCAAAACCAGAAATTGATGTGGTTTTCTTGGAATAATTCAAAATTTTTCAAAGGGAAGATCGGGGATATTTTGAGGAGATTTCGGAGTCAAATCTTTGGGATTCCGAACCAAGGATTTTGGAAAAGATTTTTGGTTGGGAATTTTAAGCAAGGGATTTTGCCTGAGGTTCAGATCAGATTGAATTTTTGTGGGAGGTTTTTGAAGAGGAAGTTCGAATCGCAAAATTCGAATTTGAGATTTAGATCTTTGGGTCGGGATTTTAGATTTGGGAAATTTTAGGATTTCAAGGAGAACCTACGAAAGCAATACATCCACAGCTGAAAGTAGAATATTACCTCACATTGAGGGCCTGAATTAGGATAAATTCTTGTGTCCTTTCGAGTCCATCAAGTTTAGATCTGACGAGTAGCCCTATATTCAATATTGCTGATACAAAATATAGACACGATCCCTCGTCCTTGAGGTCCCGGGTTTGTTAGATTCTCATCCGTCTCCCTAGCGAGGCTTCTCTTCTTGTAACTCAACCATGGCCTCAACTGATGAAGCATATTTGTTGGCCATCTTGAAGAGGCCCTTGACTGAAGTCGGTGGCTTGCCAGTGAACTTTGTGATGAAGAGGGGACTCCATGACTCCCTTGTGGAAGGCTACGATTACTGTCTCATTCTTGATCTTGGGGATCATGTTCATCTTCTCAGAGAACCGTTTGATGAAGTCCCGAAGTGACTCGTTCTTCTTCTCATGAATCTGATACAAGTCAAACTCGGTTCCTGGCCTTTTGTAGGTGCTCTGGAAGTTAGCCACGAACCAGTCATGGAGTTCTCCATAGGAATCAACCGACCCCTTTGGAAGCCCTGTTAGCCATGTTCGAGTAGACTCTACCAAAGCAGCTGGAAGATAGTTGGCCTTCACCTTGTGGTCACCTCTAGACACCCGAATCGCCACGGTGTAGACCATGAGCCAGGACTCAAGATCGTTTTTGTCTTCGTATTTCTCAATTCTGGTCAGTTTAAAGCCGATTGGCCAGTTGACTTGGCGCAACTCAGACATGAAGGCTGAGACTCCATCATTCGAGTGGCTTCAATGCTCTAGGGATCATCGGGGAGATGTTTGGCTTCCACGGCTCAAGCGGTCGTGGTGGAAACCGAATCGGTCACTCTCATCTCCATGTTGGTGTCACACGTCTTCCTCACATTCCCGACAGTGAGCTTGGATGTCTTGATGAAGATCCCGATGCGGCTGATCTCTAGCATCCCATTCGCACCACTCCTAAGGCTTACCGCATGGTCAGGTCCCAGCTGCAGCGTGTTGAGTAGGGTTGCTACGGCCACGACGTTCTGTTGCGGGGGTAACGAAGATATCGTGGTCGCCCATCCTAGTTTGGAGGATGTCTCTTTGTGCTTGACACGACACTTCGCATAGTTGACGATTGCGAGCATCGGCGTCGGTCTTCCTCCTCCTGTTTCTCGCATAGTCCGTGGGTCTCCTATTCTTGTTGCTTACGCAGTCGGTGAGCTTCTTGACTTGGGCTTGGGTTCCCCTTGGATGATATGAACACCTCTCGGGGAGGTGAGAAACTACCCATACTGCTCTCTGACTGGCTGTTAGAGTCGAAAAGCAGACTGAAGAGTTGATGACCCCGACCGCCCTAGATCTAAGCCTGACTGGCCCTTAACCATATCCAAGTTGAATTCTAGGAGATCCGGTCACCACCAATGTATCGGACTGTGGTTGCCACTGGAGGATGGTGTGGAAGACAGCTGCGGTGTTGGCGACACCGAGTGAGGAGTTGACAACCACATCTCCCCTAGATCCGATCTTGACCGCTACAAGGCTGTATCCGAGTGGAACCCTAGGGGAGTGAGTTGCCTCTAATCTTGTAGATCACGGTTTCCACCTAAGGATGTTGTTGAAGATTGCCACAGCATTGCCGAGTCCAACAGGCGTGCAAGGTGACACCAGTGACTTCAGAGATTGGATCCATCGAACTTGTTGGTGATAATCTCGGCGCTTCTCCCTGCCTGGCGCCCCAACTGTCCATGTTGTATGTCGGCAATAAAGATGTAGGAGCTACACGTCGGACCTAAATCTTGATGGATTTGAAACAACAGGAAGATTTATACAGGTTCAGGTCCTTGGTGAGAGGTAATACCCTACCTTTGTTGTTGTGGATTGCTTTCGCTTGTGTATGAGATGTTCCCCCGAGGGGGCTCCTTGACCATCTTATATAGGATGAAAGGCGAGTGTTACAAGGTAGAAAACCTAGCTGGATATGGCCTAGGGTTCCCTTATCTGTAGATACAGTATTCGGCTAAAATTCTATCCCTTTTCTAAGTTCTACTCTATCTCTAATTGTATGGGCCGGTGTCGGTGTTGGTACACCAATCGCAGGGATCCAGAGGGGCCCCCTTTGTGCGTTCGGCCGGGGGATTGAATGTATTCAATTCGGCGTAGGTAGCTGTTGGAGTAAATGAGACAAAAGGGATTATACAGCATCAGGCCATCTGGAGGTGTAATACCCTACGCCGCACGCCGGGTAGATATACGTCCCATCTCCCTCAATTGGAGAGACGTGGGGAGACCGAGATGATGCGGCATGCTTTGTCATGTCGCCATTAATACTTCTGCCTCCGCACGCTCCTTAAGCTATTTGAGACGAGCCGAGCTCGGCTGTAGGGTTAGATGGTGCTCCGATCTCAGCTTGCTGAGGCCACGAGCTCTAGAGGCACCCCGAGCTTACCCCGTGGGGGCATGAGCTCGGGATCATGCTTGTTGGACCTAGTGGATCCCAAGTATGGCTTTGTAGTGGCCGTGAGTTGCACACGCGGCCCTTCACAACGTGATGACATGGCACCATACCACCCCGAGTCACCAGTGATGGGAGCCCTGGTTCCCATTTCACCGACAATTGGCCCACCTCCAATCTGAATGGTCGTATTTACCTTCTATAATGCTACCCGGGACCCATGTCCTCTATAGTAAGTATCAACATTAAGTATGGTTCTATAGATTACAAGCTTATTGTCCTTATTGACCATCGTATACTGTTTTTTATGAAAATATTGCATTTTATGATGCATCTGATTGTTGATGTAAATGTTGCGAGGTAGTGACACAAACTGCCATCTATTAGTGGTGCTTTCAGGATAAATCATTGGAGTGTTGATGATGTGTCTGATGCTTTACACCGAATCTGAGAAAATGTTACGACATAAAAAGCGCTACCATTATGTTAGATCTCATCTTATAATATCTCTTACTCGGCACATAGCTTTGCTCAAGGTCTAGAAAGGCATGCAAAGATCACTCCATAAACAATTCTCTACCATTTTTGTTTACGTGAATTTAAAGTTTATTGTCTTTTTGGTTGTTTTATCTGTATTGCCAAATTTACCTTAATGTTAGTATGGGCATATTACTAGTATCTATAATAACCAAACCAAGTACATCTTCCTTTGTTGTGCACGCGCAACTTCCTGAACCGAAAAGAGCGACTTATTTGGCTAAAGCATTGGACCAAGAGTGTTAGATTAGGAAATAGTAAATCCCTAATATAAACCCAGATCAAACTTATGCTTCCATCCTGCCATCGCACTTACATGTCCCTATGTTGCCTAAGATGAGATTTCCCTAGTTAAGCTATCGTCGGCCCCTGATTTTGGAAATCTACAACCTTTTGTGTTTATCAGTACCAATTCATGGACCAGTAGTTGTTACACACATACATTGCTGGTTCACAACGTATCACAAGTGAAACAAGGCTAGAAAAATTTTTACTTACAATGACGTTCATGTCTCCACATGTGGAATTTCAATTACCTTCCATAAGGTAATTGTCCAAGCATATAGAATTTGATAAAGCATGAGAGTAGCATGCATCTAATAAAGCATAAGTAAACATTTGTCATAACTGACTAGAGACTCATACGTACAAAAGGGCATAAGGGAATATAGTAATCAACTTTCAAAGGAAGGCATAATAACAAGTAAGATATTCATCATTTGCAAGCAAGTTTATTTGTAAACAAATCAAGTTCACAAAATAGGATCAAAATGCTCAAAGGGAGGAGGGGACTTGCCTGCTCAAGATAGTCCTTATTCTTGATAACAAAACTTGATCAACCCTCACCTTCTGGAAGCTGCACACGTTGCCTCATGACTAATAGATAAACAGATTTTATAGTACATGAGAAAAACCAATATTCAAGCAACCACAAAAGAATTCAATCAAAATAAACGATGGAAAACAAACCTAGGGGCTGCTCACATCCTCTTGCTTGCTAATGGATTCCAAGGGCCAAGGGAGTTGCAAGTATAGGAGTTCAACTCCTTATATAGGCATGGGAACTTGGGGTAGTTTAGCCTCTAAGCTACTTATCTTGCAAGTAACTTAAAGGGCAAGGAAGCTTAGGGGTTATGGTTTCTTAGTGGTTAAGTAACTTAAGAGGCAAGCAAGCTTAAAGGTTCGGTGACTCAGAGTGTGAAATTAATTTATTTTGGATTAATTCCTAGATGAACTTATGCCATTTGGTACTTGATACAATATTGATTTAATTATTCCGATGGGCCATTTATAGAGACATGGATATATTAGCTTAGCTTATTATGTGACCAATATTTTATACGGACAAATTTAGGTTTGACTAAATAGTAGAGTTTAGATAGGGAGATAGATTGGATCACTTTGAATTGGATGGAAATAGGATTGGGAATATTCAAACTTGGGGAATTTTTCCTAATTAAATTTTATTTTAGTTTGGGTCACCACATGGTGGAAGTAGTTCATTTTATGCAAATGTGATTTGGCTTCCAATATAGATACTTGACTTGTGTTCATATTTTATAATTTGTTATTTAACTTGTCTTTTACTCTGCTTTCTCTCATGTGGGTTTATGAAGTTAATAATAAATTGGCTTTTTGTAAATTACATTTCTCAACCTAATTTAAATTCCATTGTGATAATTTATGGCTTTAACAGGCAATGACATCCATAACATTCAACATGATGAAAAAGTTCTAAAAAATTCAAAACTTTACTGATTTTTATTATTCGAATTTTTAGGGTGTTACAGCTGGTCAGCGAACTGGCTTAGCTAACAGCTAAATTAACTAATGCAAATGCTTAATCGCTTGGCTAATCAAACATTCAGTTATCTGTTTCGCATGCACCTCTGCCATCTCACGCATGCATGTATGCCAGTAGGCATTGTGCACATAATCAAAACAGGAAGAGAAAAAAAATATGTAAATTATCGTTTTGTCTCTTAAGGCGGAGAGAGTTAAATCAGTTATAAGGGTAAAAAGAGAATTTTCTTTAGGGTTCCATCCATTTAGCTATATAAATTAGGAGGTAGGGCTAGCGGAGGAGGTGCACGTTAGGAGAGTGCCTTTAGTGGCTTTCGGAGATGGGTAGAAATATAAAGACCAAACTTTTGGCTTGAAGAGCCTTGGGAAGCTTTCGACGACTCGCGGGGTATAAAGTTTCGGCGACTCGCGGGGTGCAAAGGTTCGGTAACTCGCGTAGTGCGAACTTCAACGACTAGCGGAGTGCGAACTTCGGTGACGTGGAGTGCAAAGGTTCTGTGGAGTGTGAAGAGTTTTTTCGAGTATGATTTTGGCTCACGTATGGGCTTATATTATCCATAAATGAGTGATTTAAAAAATTCCTCCATGAGATATGAAATCTCTATTTGAAAATATGAGATGGTTTTTGAGTAAACTTTCATGGTGATATTACTTAAGTTTTTCTGCTGTGGATTTGAGAAGGTTGTCACGCTAGACTCACCTGTTCTGTAGCCATAGTTTCGGTCCAACAACGTTATTATGTTTTAAATGGCCAACGGCCTGAGCAAAATAAACATGACGCATGCAGCTTATTAAACATGTTAGCAGCCTGATTCACTAGCTAGTAGCCGAAAACTTAATCATTTGGTGTCTTGGCCAATCAATCTTCTAATCAAATAAGCAACTTTAAATTATCGATTGTTAATTTTTGGTATCAATACACAAGTTGTCCTACAATGATTATTCCACCCTGTGGTTTGGAGAAACGACAATGACTCGAATAAATAAAATGTGTCCTGTCTTTACTCTCTCTCATTACCATTATATCTAACATTTGCAAAAAAAAAAAATCGGGGTAAGTAGATACAGGGACAACCAGGTTTCCAGCAACAAGAGGCAGAAACTGCTATATATATTTCTCGAGTGAGTGCTCACTGCTCAGAGCTTATTACTATCCTACAGGTCAGTCATGGCACATGTTCCACTTGAGAGACGAGAGAGTTCAACCAAGAGTCCCCCTGAGCATGCTTCATCAGAATGCCTTCAAAACTTTATATCCAACCTCCCAACAAGACAAGGTTGGTCTCAGCCGCTTGTCTTGTACAAAGACTACTGGTTTAGGCCTCAAATTCTGAAGCAAATCTTAGTTGCACAAGGCACTTACAAGCCTCGCAGCGATGACATTATTCTCGCCACGCAGCCAAAATGCGGAACAACCTGGCTAAAGGCCCTCTCCTTCACTATCATAAACCGGTCTCACTACAGTTTCAGTGACCACCCACTCCTCACTTGCAACCCTCACCATGTCGTACCACTCCTCACTTGCAACCCTCACCATGTCGTACCGTTCATAGAGATCCATACAAAAGGTAATGACCATAATTACCTTGAATCACTTCCTTCTCCTAGGCTTTTTGGCACACATATGCCACTATATTTTATCCCCATAGAGAAAAGGCCTCAAAGTTGTCGCATTGTGTATCTATGTCGGGAGCCCAAAGATACATTTGTATCAAGGTGGCACTTTGAAAATAAGCTACTGAAAGGTTGCAACCTAGACCTGGCTAATGGTTTCAATATGTTTTGCGAGGGGTTCTCTCCTTTTGGTCCATTTTGGAATCACATCCTTGAGTACTGGAAGGCGAGCATGGAGAGGCCAGACAAGGTCATGTTCTTGAAGTGTGAAGATATAAAGTCAGACCCAGTGCTAGTTGTTAGGAAGCTCGCAGACATCCTTGGTGTGCCATTTACCAAAGAGGAAGACACTGATGGTATTCCTGAAGAGGTGGTAAAGTCATGCAACTTTGAAACATTATCAAACCTGAAAGTTAATGAGATAGGTGCGACTCATGGGAGGAAGCGAACTATCGACAATTCCATATTTCCTTTTGTAGAAAACAATTCCATATTTTTCAGGAAAGGAAGAGTAGGTGACTGGGTGAATCACATAAGTAAAGAGATGGGGGCTAGGATGGACCATATTGTCCAAGAGAAGTTCAGAGGATCTGGTCTCACCTTCTGATTAGTGCTTCTCATCTGCCCTTGATTTGAGTCATCCACGCTATTGTTCTACAATGTGTGTCCTGTTGCCCACGTCATTAATTGCTCATGTAACTTGTTCATTTCGATGTTGTTAATTTTTAATGCATTGCTCTTTGTTGGACCTGCTGTTTGAGCAATTCTGCATCATGTTTTAAAGAATTGACTCGTGTTGCAGTCTGTCAATGAAACAAAGTAGATGAAAATGGTTGTAAATCACATCCTGAATGAACCGATTGGTCGTTTTTTTATTCACCTCAGTATCCTCAGTATCTTGTCTTGAAAACTAATTTTTTAATGTGGGTTGTTGAAATCCCTCCATAGGTATTATTACTCCTACAAACATCAGATCTGGAGCAACTAATATGGGGAGCAGTCTGTCAAACTCATACCTAGAGATGAAGTAACATTGAAGTGCTTCGTAGCCTACCGCTGTTAAAGTACATTTTGAATATGCTATCCGAGAATAAAACTCCAAACTGCAATGGCGTGAACGTTTTTTAAGGGTAAATTGCACGTATGGAACACTAATTTGCATAGTGGGTTTAAATACAGATACAACAATTTGCAAAGAGTTTGTTTTTTTAGGAATATTACTGTAGGAAAGACTCCTACAGTGTGTGTATATATTAATATATTACAAAATTACAATGTACAAAACATTCTTCTAATTACAAGTTTTCTATCAATTGTGTAATTTGGGGGAAGTCTTTCTTTTGCCCTATGGATAACCAAGGCAAATTTGTGTCCAAAGAGATCTTTGCGGACATTAATAAGTGGATTTATTTAATCTGTGCAGTACAGTACAACAAATTGTCTAGTCTGTGTGAGCCAGGAACATACCAGGCCAGACAGTCAAAACCTCTTTGCAAAGGGAAACACATGGAGATCAGGGCTGTGACTGCTAAGTATCCTCCAATCCGGTGTATGCTTTCTTGGCGTGGAGGGAATTCATAGCTGATGATCAGATGCGACGTTGATGAATTTTTCGTGGAAAGTTTAGAGGTTCATTTACACCAAATGTATGTTTTACGATATTTATAAGTTTAACGCTCCTTAGCGGAATTCTAGCCAATTGAGTTCATTTGTTGTGTTTATTTCTGAGGATCACTCGTTGTTGGTAAACTAAATATAGGATATCTCTCAAGTATGTAAATACATTCGAAAATTCTACATATAGGACATTATCAGCAAACATGGCAAGCCACCGAAAACTTACAGCTCAACCCACAGTATCGAGCCAACCAAGCCGATATACAAGTCAAGGAGATCACTAAGACCAATCCTTCTGTTTTTCAAGAAAAAATATAGTTATGGAAAACATCGTTTTCATTCAAAATGACAACCAACCTATTATGACAACAAAATACTACCAACATAGCAGACAAGGCATCAATATCTGCATTGCGTATCGAGGAAGTTATTGTTGGTTGATTTATTGGCCCACGAGCCAGAAAGAGGTGCATGGGCTAAGACTCACGCGCCGATAACGACGTGGACTTATTCCCACGATTGCGCAATGATCAGAAGTGCCTGTTTTCTTCCTAACGGAATCGCCCCCGACCTCCTCTAGTGCAAAAGATAAAAGGGGGATACGACATGTGTATAGGCAACGATCTACACACGCTAAGCTAATCCTGAAAAACCCTAACCGATCCTAAGTGCACTGGAAGAAGACCGAAGGTCGATCTCCTCCTTAATCGCTGGTCAATGCAGGTGGTGGCCGGAAGGGCGATGCCACCCACACATCGGACGACAACCTACGGCATCACCGATGACCTCAACCACGGCACTAATGGGCTCCACTTCAACCGGTCAGTAATTCACCCAAATTCCGCAAATTCTTAAGGTGATTATGTGTGGGCTAAGGATTAGAGTAATCTTAAGACTTAATATTGTGGTATCAGAGCTCCCTTAGCCGTCACATATATCCATCTTCATCCTGGTTGAAGCCCTAATGCCGTGGCTTCGACTAATGCCTCTACCGGCCATCTGTAATGCCCGTATTTTTAGGAATGTTAGAAAAATTAATTTAATAAAACTATTTACGATGTTCGGATTTTTCTCAGATCTTGGAAGTTGTGCCATGCATGGATCTCAACAATTTTCCGAGTTTCAGACCCTAGAGTCCTCCCTAAAATGGCCCTAAAAATCCTGAGCCCCAAAATTCAATTTAAATTCAAATTTGAGTTCAAACTTTCCCAAAAAAACCCTATCCAATAATTCCTGAGAAAAATCGCAAACGCTCCTGTTCATTTTGGGCCGCAGCCCCCTCTTCACTCCCGGCCCAGTGTGGCCTGCCCGGCATCCTCCCCGCTAACACAGCCGATTGGCACCACGTGGCCCCACCGCCCATGCACGCCGTCGATCCTCTCCTCACCACGCGTGCACTCGCCTCGCGACTGGATCACCGACACGTGCCCCCGCCGCTTGCGAGCGCCGTTCGATCTCCCGTCGCATCCGACCGCCCGCGTTCACACGCGACGCACACGCGTCCACATCCTAGCCCCACGCGCTGACACCTCGGGCCTGCTTGTCAGCCGCACGGGGACATAGGGTCGTCTTCCTCCTCGCGCCATGCCTTGCTCTTGAGCCGTGCACGACCACAACTCTCGCCCCCGACCGCCTCTTTGCCACGCCGCCTTTGCCGCCATTATCTCAACCCTCTGTTGTCTCCGAGTGCCCCGCCTTTGCCTCGTGCCGCGCGCTCCATCACCCGGCCATCCCATCACGTCACCATGCCTACCGAGAACCGTTGCCGTCTTGTCCTATCACCGCTCGCCCTCCTCTCCTCTTCCCCGCTCGGGTCGACACCATCATGCCGCTGCCGCCCTCGCTCTGCTGTGCCTCTGCCTCGGCCAACTGAGCTCCGCCACGCTAAAGCTCGCGCCACCGTCTTTGACCGTTGTTGCCTAGCACTCGGGCTCTGCCTATAAATGCCCTCGACGCCCCTCGCCGCAGCCGCACTCAAATCCACCGCCTCCATCGCCTTCCCCGCCGTGCCACCGAGCTCCACCATAGCCGCCGCCTCTGTTCCATGCCGCCCAACCACCTCCGGCCCCAAATCCCCTAATCAACCCCGCCACCAAGCTCCCAGAGCCACGCGATCCTTCCCTGCTCCTCACTACCGCCCGATTCGCACCGTCGGCAAAACGCCCAAATCGGGTTGGCCGCCACCCGCCGATTACTGCCATTGCAATTCCCATCGCTGCCTAGGAGTTGAGTACGAGGAGCAGTTGATCGAGGATTTAGTCGAAGAAGCGCAAGATTAGGAGCAAGGCAAGTCATACCTTGACTATGTTGAACCTACATTTTTAAAATATATTGTTTGCCAACAATGCATTTTAGGAACACAATTTTGGCTGCGGATCGCAAGTCGATCCGAAGGGCCCAGACCTAATTGCTGCATAACAAACCTTCCTTGTTAATTGATAACCTTGTATCCTTGTCGCCCTGTCGTCGTCCCGGTACCTGTATTTCTGGATACAGGTATCGACGATGCTCGATATTAAATATAAATTACGGTGGGAAAATTTATGGGATTTTTTTAAGAAATGATTTTAAAGTCGACATGCAATGTCGATCGCTTTGCAAAAATAAAAAGTTTTTCATGAAATTGGTCATGAGATTCATCACCTGTGTGGCCTAACTTCACATGAAATATAAGAACCGTTTCCTTGGGGATTTCCACTGATCATTTATTCGTGGGACCACATGGGTGGAACGGGACACCCCTGGCCAAGTAATTTGAGGAACCAGGGTGGGTCTGTTGTCAATAAACGTGGAGGTGCCGGGGTGGCAAAATGAGATGCACCCGTGGGATCCTGAGTACAGGGAGTCTGGGGCTTGCCTAGTATTTGGTCTGGGACCCGTTTATCTGACAACAGACTATCCTGGGGATACTTCAGAAAGGACTTGTCGCAGACCTCCTAACACCAGCCGTATCTAATCAATGTGTGTTGGGTGTCCGGAGTAAGCTTGCGTCATGTGGATAAAGCGTGCACCCTTTGCAAAGGATATAATCTGTTCGAACAGCCGTGCCCACAGTCACGGGCGGATGTGAAGTGATCCTTTAGCATAGCTTTGCTTTCATAAAATGTTTGTGAACTATGTTTGTGATTAGGAACCGTTACCAGAACCAGCCTGAGTGGCAGGTGGACGACCTGAGTGGTCTGAAACGGGACTGTGTGTTCCGGGGTGTTGTGTGGCACCATAGTTAGAGTTAAATATGTAAAATACAGAGAATTAGTTGAGAAAGATTTAATTCAACCAAAGAAGATGTTGTCTGGGACAGTATGCTCCAGAAACAGACTTGTGACAAGTCATTGAGAAATGACTTGTGGAATGGGTCGAGACATGAGTCTCTTCCCGATAAATCGTGGTGGGTTGTTGCAAAGCAACTCACGAAATGGATTGAGACGTGAGTCTCTTTCCGACAACTTAAAGAACACTTAGAAATTTATAAAATATTTTTCAACACTTAAATTGTTTGCGAAATAAAACCAGAAACCCATCTTTGATAAGCCCTGCATTCCACAATAATTCCGTGACTTGCTGAGTACCTCGTGTACTCACCCTTGCTTAATCTCCCCCCAGAACCCTATGAAGAGGAAGATCCAACCCTGGAGGAGTACTTTCAGGAGCAAGCTGAATATGAAGATTTCTAGGGTTTTGATCTAGGTTCCAAGTTGTGCCTGTAGGTGTTAGGCCTAGCGTGTGCTTCTACTATAGTCTTTTGTAATGTAATGTTGCTTGCTCGGGTTTTGTCCGTGGCAACAACTTATGTAAGAGGACTTATTATAATAAAATAGTTTGCTGTGATCCACCAATGTCCTGTGTGTACCAGCTGGATTCTTGGGGTGGTATAGGGGTAATACAGGTAAGATGTTCCGCTCCTGTTGACCTATATTAGTTAATGGTAGAGGGGCGTTGCACCATCATGTCTCGGTTTGGGTAGCAATTAGAAGGAGGGGAGTCAAATTTGGATAAGAGAGTTAAAATCCCAAAATTCCCTTCAGCGAAACCCTAAAATTTTTCTCCCGAGATTGAGATCCCAAATGTCAATTTTTCCCCCAAAATCCCGAGTCCAGAAATCCCAAAATTAAGCAAAATCCATGAGGGGCGGGGCTAAGATGGACTTGCCAGAGGTCCTCCTCACTGAGGTTGCGCCGTGGGACATTAGCTCGTCCCGTCTCTGTGTGACCTTGTCGTCTTCATGTCTGGCCCGCGCCTCAAGCTCCGTCGCCCACCAGCCTCGCCGCTGTCTTGGACCGGTCCTGTGCCTACCTCCTTGGCCAGGCAGGGCGAGGTCGCCGCGCGCCGTGTGCGCCGACTGAGGATGAGAACCAAGGGCAGCGGTGGCAAGGGAGAGCATGGCATGCGGCATGAGGACGGCGCGCGCCATGGCTGCCGCCGCCGCCGTTCGCTCGGCGTCGCGTCGCCATTCCTATCTCACGTGTTGAGCAATCTGGGGAGAGAAAGGGATTAGGGTTTTGTCACGAACCCGTTGATCTTGGCATCGGATCATATCTCAACGGTCATCGTTCAGCCCATGCCGCGCCGATCTCTCGCTGATCTCCTAGCGATCCTGGCCCGTGATTGGGATCCAGGCGACGACGCGTGGGCTGCGGATTAATGGCTGCATGTGGGCTTGGTGCCCGGCCGGATGCATCAGCACCACGCACGCTGGGGCACAGTAATGGGCCGAGAGGCCTCTAATGGGCCGCCAAGGCAATTATGTTTTCTTTTTATTTTCCTTAGTTGTTTCTTTATTAATTCAATAAGGAGATTTAAATTACTTTAGGACATTTCTTCATGCTATTAATTGCAATAAAATTAATGATGATGCATTAAATTTAAGTAAAATTTTATTTATGGTTTATGTGTTGACATTTAATTTCTTTAAGCCATAATTATTAATTTATGATTTATATGTTGAGTTTAATTTCTTTTAAGCATTTCTTGATTGCTATAAATTAAGTAAATCTATATTTCTGCATTAATTAATTTCCAACAAATGAAACCAACAGGAAGTTTAGTTGGAATATTTTATTTCATTTCCTCTGTCATTTCGACCCAATAGAATTATGACTATGACATTTTTATTGACGATAATTTACGTTTTGCTCATTTTGCCATGGAATTATGGAGTAGAATATTTTCTATGCATGATTAACCAGACCAACGTAGGGTTAATTATACACACTTTTCACTATTTACTAATGTTTTGTTGTTAATTTCAGCTGTTAATAATGTAGTTGCTCAAATAAACAGCATTGAGCAACTAAATGGCTTTAATTTCCAAGAATGGAAGGAGAGGGTGAACATTACCCTTGGGCTACTTGATTATAATGTTGCCTTATGCGAGGAAGCACCCATTGCCCCTCCCGCTAATGCGCTAATTGCAATTAAGAAGTTATGAGGAGAAGGGAATCGCATGAGCTTGATGGTCATTAGAACTCCATATCCCCTGGCATTAGAGGTAGCATTTCCGATGCTAACACCGCCAAGGCGTATATGAGTAATGTTGAACAAAATTTCGAAGGCTCTTCTAAGACTTATGCCAGTGTTCTCATCATGAGGATGCTCACCTCTCGTTACGACAGGAAGGGGAGTGTGAGAGCGAGCACATCATGTCTATGACCAAATGATAGCCCACTGCAGAGTATGGACATGACTATGCTCTAAATGGTTTTTCTAGTCCATTCATCATGAGTTCTTGCCACCAGACGCTAGGTCCATTTAGATAAACTACAATACTTAGAAGGAAGTGGTCCATGCTAGCTCATCTCTCACTCGGTGGAGAGGGAGCGGTCAGAAGGCAGAAAGGCAAAAGGAACAGGCCTTCCTCGCTAGTTTGATAAGGGAAAGAGGAAGGCTGATGAAGCTTGCGTAGGTGAAGCAAGCAAAAGACCTAAGACCAGCAAGCCTAAGCCTAAGTCTAAGTCTAAGGGGAAATTTATGCCACCCCAGGGTGCTCCATCTGGATCTGGTGCGTCTACATCCAGTGACGTGATATGCAAGTTTTGCAAGAAAACGGGCCATGCAAAACAGTGTAATGCTTTAGTAAGTGGTTGCTATTGATATTATCTTTTATGTTGATGATGTACTCTATGTGAATTATGCCTCTGGTTCTTGGTGGATTGTGTGGAGGCCATGGGCCTCGGGTACCTCATGAGAAGGATTTGAGCCACTCGGATAGAGGATGGGCCCAGCCTTGTAATTAGGGATACAGTAGGACTCGACATATATTTCCTTGCACGATAAAGAAAGGATATAGTCCTAGTTAGGCACATTGTATTCCTAGAAGGAAATCCCTTGGTCGGAGTCTGACTGGGATTCCTACTCTGTAACCCTGTCCCTAGGTATATAAGGGGAGAAGGGCGCCCCTGAGGGCAAGGAAGGACAATTATAGCGCAAATCTCACCAGAGAAACTCAAAGGCAATACACCACCAACATGGACGTAGGGTATTACCTTATCTCGAGGGCCTGAAACCAGTATTAAATTGTTTCGTGTTCCTTTGCAATCCATCAAGTTTAGTTTCACGAGTAGCCCCATATTATTATGGCTGATACAAAACATCGACAGTTGGCGCGCCAGGTAGGATTGGTTGAGATCATCTTCCACAGCCTGAGGATCCAATCACCGAGTCAACAGCATCACTTCTCGTATGGGCAAAAAAAAGGCCTTCGGACCTCGACTTCATCGCTAACCAAATTTTGGCAACCTTACCTTGACCGACTTGGACTCGATCCAAGGCCAGAGACCAAGCTGACTCCGCGCGGTCGGGCCCATGTAACGTTGCGGCAACCCTCGTCAACTTGTTGCGGCAATCTTCAACATGCCCGAGTCTAGGGATAGCTCTTTCTTTTAGTGTTCGACTCAGACTCAAACTTGAGCCGGCTGAGATCGGGCTAAGAGAGGAGGAGATCGTCAATCTCCCGTTTGAACTCGACAACGCCACGGATAACTTCAATCAGCATCTGACGTGGCAGACCCGATCCCCTGGAGTTCGATTCGGATACGGCCCAGAGCCACTCGAGATTGGATCTAGGGAGGTCGGAGTGGTAATCACCCCAATCAACTACTCTGATTTTGAATCTAAGTCAGACAGCAGTTCGGCAAGCTTCTCTCCACCGCGGAACTCTTCATGGCGTCAAAGGCTCTACTCCCCTCAGGAGGCATGCCGACTACGCGGCAGCAAGAGGAGGAGGCCCGCCGACTCGCGAGAACAATAGGAGGAGAAGCAAGACGCTGCAGTGACGCGACGCCCGCAATGACGATCTGCGCAGGGCCAGGCAGACTGCTCAACAACAAATCCCCCAAACCCAAGTCGGCGACCACAACGTCTTCATAACGCCTCAGCAAAACGTCGTGGCCGCTGCAAACTCTATTGGACCACTCCAGTTTGGGCTTGATCACCAGGCCACCCCGACTATAGCAAGGATAAAAGCCATGATCACTGCTGCCGCATGTCAA